>PIJE02002124.1:58141-82651 GCA_002895965.2 Coryphaenoides rupestris | reverse complement strand
TTCTATATAAACACAGAAACCGGTTTCGCTGATCCTTATCCGATTTAATAGACATGTTTTGGACGGCCGAAGATTGTTTTATGTAACCACATCATATTGTTGACGGCGACCTTAAATACTCTCTAGTAACACTGTCTTGGTTTGTATGCAGTTGTTTGTATGTTGCAAATCAACACAAGTATGTAAACAACGAAATAATAAATCAAGAACTGTCGCAATCTATCGTGTGTTCAGACGGGACAATCGCTAGATCCACAAATCCCCATGGGTCCAGCGGCATTAACTGACGAGCTTCCAAAACAATGTCTTTAAAGTGGGGCCTGTCGTGGAAAATCTGGACGATCAATGACCAAACAACTCATGTAAAATCACAACACATACAAGTTTATTCTAACATATCGAAGTACAAAGTAATATTCAGCGCTGAAGGCTCCCACCATTCAACAGGCCAGACTTGTTGGAGGATGACCGCATCGAACAGAGACCGGTGCTCATATTTATGGCAAAAAAGTGCAGGGTGATGCATAACAGGAGTCTGCAGACCGCGCAGGTGCTAGACCATACAAATGAAAGTTCCTTTGTTTTGTTTTTCGCTAACAAGGGATACAACCTTGACTGGACCATGGTGCCATTGTACTGGAGCCTTAGTTTTCTTAAAGTTAATGAAAAACAGGAACTAGGCAGAACATGTTTATATAAGGTTATGGTGTGCAGTACAAAGAAACATACAGGCATGTAGAACCTTTAACTATATGTACTGTATATGGTCATTTTTCCACTACAGGCCCCTGGTCAGGTCAGAGTGGTGAATCAGTCATTTTCAAATGTGCCTTGGTTCCCGTCAAATATGGTTATGGTTGGGTTCAGGGCGTCTGTCTCCTCACCTTGTTCCATAACGCGGTTACCTGCATAACACGGGATAATCTGGGACACGTGTCAACGGAATAGCCGCCGTAACCCGGTTACCCTGCCCAACCAGGTGTCCCCGCTGCGTGGAAACGTACCGCTGTCCTTCACATCCCCAGACTTTACTCCGTGTCTCGGATGAACGCGGGACACCTTTCGGTCCATTTTTGTAGAACCTCTGCAGTGTGCTGTTGTTCTCCTTGGCGCTGTTTGGAAATGTAGGCCACCGCTGTCCTCAAAACCAGAACCAGACGTGCGACTCAGTGTTCGTCATTTAAGAGATGTGCTTTTGAGTTGCTAATGAAATGCTCGTCATTTAAGAGATGTGCTTTTGAGTTGCTAATGAAATGCTCCACATATGACGACGACTTTCGGTTTTCATGGTGTCTTTTGCAAAAGGACACGCATTCTATATAGGGATGCACCGATACCACTTTTTTTCAGACCGAGTACAAGTACAAGTACTTACATTTGGGTACTTGCCGATACCGAATACCGATACCGAGTACTTAATAAAACCATTACAGTTCTAATGACTTTGAAAACATGTTTTATTTTCAATCAGATGTTCCTCACTTTCTGACTGTGAACAAATTAAACAAATATAACTTCAATTAATAATTAATAATTTCAATTAAATGTAACCTATTCAGAACCATCCAACATACGTCAGTCGGATACTCGGTACCAAGGACGTGTTGTTGTTTAGGACATTGGTGGACATCACAGATGTTGCGCCAAGGATGCGCAATGACGCTACCGTGAGGCGCGGGGCTCAGAGCCAGCGTCTCTGGTGGGGGGGGGTTCTCCGTTAATTCGCGGTTCTGATGGGGGGGGTTCTCCGTTAATTCGCGGTTCTGATGGGGGGGGGGTCTTCCGTTAATTCGGGTTCTGATGGGGGGGCTCTGTTAATTCGCGGTTCTGATGGGGGGGGCTCCGTTAATTCGCGGTTCTGATCTCATGCGATCTCTCGTTGCTATTAAACATCCATAAACGCCAACTCGGTTGCATCTCTTTATTTCAATATTCCTTGGCTAAGAATATTACAAGGTTAACGTTGCGTTGCCAAAGTGGTATCGGTGCGGTTGTATCGGAGTAGTTTAACGAGTACGAGTACGAGTACATGAGCACAGTATCGGACCGATACCGAATACTGGTATCGGTATCGGTGCATCCCTAATTCTATAGCTGTGTCAGTGCGTTGCTCAGCTGTGGTCCACCACCACTATGCTTTTAAATGTTTTTTTACGAGCGATTGTGTGACTGTGTGTGTGTGTGTGTGTGTGTGTGTGTGTGTGTGTCGTGTGTGTGTGTGTGTGTGTGTGTGTGTGTGTGTGTGTGTGTGTGTGTGTGTGTGTGTGTGTGTGTATGTGTGTGTGTGTGTACGTGTGTGTGTGTGTGTGTGTGTGTGTGTGTGTGTGTGTGTGTGTGTGTGTGTGTGCGCGTGGGCGCTCTTATCGAGCTTGACCTCTCAGTATGCATATGCTTTGTGGATGAGTTTGTTTTGGATGTGCTCCTCTCTAGATAACCAGTGAACTCTACGAGGCGGACTTGGAAAAGGCCTTGATTCTGAGCAAACAGGACTTTGAGCAACAGAAGGTATATCACACAATTATCCATCTACACTCACACCAAATGTTGCACCACCCATGTTTAGATATATTATAATATATGTAAAGTAGAATGTAGAAGTATATCAAGGTTTTTTGACAATGTAAGGAGTATGCCATTAATGAATGAATGAGGTGTTAATACAGATATTGTTCGCGTCACCTTAACTTTACAATGATATCTGTACAAAAAAAGTAGAACCAAATACAATAATACGAGCGCCACTACTACTACTAAAAGTTGCTTGTTTAAAAGTTGCACGATTTAGCTTTTTAGATTTACATTTAATCACTTGGCAGGTGCTTTTTATCCAGGCGACTGAGAGCAGTCAAAGCGTCCAATCCAAAAATGACAAAAGTAGCCATGAAAGAGCTGCTCAATGGTGCACACACAACCTAGTTTCGAGAGAACACCTGGATGTTAATGTGACTGGTGTGTGTAGTTGACTGATGGATGCACAGCAGCGTCTGCACAGTGCAATGGGCGGGCAGTGTGTGTGCACAACAGGAAATTACACCCCCACCCCCCCCTCCCCCCTTTGTCTGCTTCCATGGCTACCGTGGTCTTGTTTTGGTCCTTATTGTTGTTGAACAGAAAGTACAACGGGCATTTTGCTCTTCTGTTGTTGGTATTTTTTGAAGGGAATGTGTGTTCCTTAATCTCAGGCTGCGGCGAGACGACTCAAGTAAGGCTACATTTAAGCCACTGTACAAGAAGATGGCTTAATAATATGCAGTTACGAGAGAACCGGGTTCACTGAAACACAGCATAAAAGAGTCAGCTGTTCTTTGGGGAAATAATGACAACGCCTCAAGACGAAAATTATGAGAGAATTGGCTCGTACATTAAAACTTTCTTTACATAGGTTAATTCATATATGTGGCACCCTTAAAAATGCATTAATATTTTACATATTATGTACTGGTACAATGCTGCCCCCTACAGTTTGTCTTTTGCTGTGTTAATTTGTTCTCATGGCGATGTACCTGGGATGAAGTTTAGTTGGGTTATGAGCTAAACACCCTCCTCCGCCCTCACAGAAACCTACAGACGGGTCCTCGCCCAAGTCCCGAGGAGGCAAGGATGGAGGAGGGAAAAAGGAGAAGAAGAAGGGGCAGCAGGGGAAAGACAAAAAAACGGTTTCTCTGCAGAACTTCCAGACAGACGGTGCTGCAGGTGAGGCTAGGCAAGGGTCCTCCCAGCCCCTCAGACCTGGGTAGCGTTCCCTATATCCCATTAAAACTGGGTAGCCAGATTTGTCTGTTTTTATCTGTTGTCTTTCATCTTGTTTTGTGATCAAAGCAAATAAATTCTCATATGTCTTGGCGATGGGGTCTTTCCTCAGGGTCTTATTTGTTGTCATAATTATAATGGCGTAATAATAATACCACTGCAGCTGACTTAATTGGGTATTTTAATCAGACCAAAACACTGCAGGATAAATCCAAACATTAAGTTTGTGATCCGTTTGATGTTTAAGTTCGACAACTTTACGAAGTGGATAATACGACGATGCCTGACTAAGTGTTTACATTCAGTGAGCATTGAAACGTGACGATGTATTTTTTGTCTTGCAGAACTTGGTAAAAAACAGGAGAAGGAGGTGAGCAAAGTGATTCTCTGGTTATTGCGTGTAGAACCCAACTTGATTAATCAACCTGACAATACAAACTAGATCATCTGTATAAATGAATGTATTTGTGAACCGCAACGTTTTGAAGTGAACTGTAAGGTAACCTCGTGTAAAAAAAAAACAAAAAAAAAACAGGAGAGCAGACCGGGGAACGCGGGGCCGGACGAACGTTTCTTCAATAAGCTGGAGGACGACGTGAGCAAAATCGTCCAGCGGGAGAAACGGCGCGAGCAGTACTCCCACAGCCCGGGTCCAGACGCCAACACGTCGTCCACAGAGTACGAGCCGGTGAGACGCTCGCACACAAACAACGCACATGCGTGTTGACAAGATTCAACATTCAACGTTTCTTTTTGTACAATGGAATGCTTACTCCCCGTTCGCTCCTGCAGGATTCTTCTAAACAACTTCTAAACTAAACAATTATTAATGGTACCACCTAGTAAGTACAGTAAAGGTACAGTAAAAAGTTTCCTTTGGAACCGTATTCTTAGAAAAATAAAAATACTGAAACAACTCTGGAAAATTTTGCAATGTAATACAGTAAAAACAAATTTGGGTAAAAGTAAAAATGGGTGAAAGTGACAAGTATGTTGTAACATATGATGTCCCTATTCATCTTACTACACACACACACACGGCCATAGTCGGAACTGGTGTCACAACAATACGTCTCGCAGGGTTGATCGCACCTTAGATTTGGCCATTAATTTAACTATCGATCACATCACATGGAATCAGGTCGTCGCCGCGGCCCAAAGATGACTGGTTAAGAGAGCGTGCGTTCCGATTGGTTGATCGCTACGATGATGCGTGTGTGTGTGTGCGTGCAGGACCCCCGGGCGGAGCAGCTGAGGTACGACCTGGAGAAGAAGGATCAGGAGATCGAGAAACTCAAGGGCACCATCTCCCAGTGGGAGGTGAGCATCGCAGCTCTGAGGCGTATTTTTTATTTTCGTTGATCTTGGGGAAAAGTTTGATCTTCCTCATGTCGTAAACCAATGTCCGTGAACTCCGTTCTCTCCCGTCGTGGCGCAGGTGAAATACAGAGAGGTGAAGGCGAGGAACGCACAGCTGCTCAAGATGCTGCAGCAGGGAGAGAGTGAGTTTTGACTCATGGCTTAATAATATGCAGTTACGAGAGAACCGGGTTCACTGAAACACAGCATAAAAGAGTCAGCTGTTCTTTGGGGAAATAATGACAACGCCTCAAGACGAAAATTATGAGAGAATTGGCTCGTACATTAAAACTTTCTTTACATAGGTTAATTCATATATGTGGCACCCTTAAAAATGCATTAATATTTTACATATTATGTACTGGTACAATGCTGCCCCCTACAGTTTGTCTTTTGCTGTGTTCATTTGTTCTCATGGCGATGTACCTGGGATGAAGTTTAGTTGGGTTATGAGCTAAACACCCTCCTCCGCCCTCACAGAAACCTACAGACGGGTCCTCGCCCAAGTCCCGAGGAGGCAAGGATGGAGGAGGGAAAAAGGAGAAGAAGAAGGGGCAGCAGGGGAAAGACAAAAAAACGGTTTCTCTGCAGAACTTCCAGACAGACGGTGCTGCAGGTGAGGCTAGGCAAGGGTCCTCCCAGCCCCTCAGACCTGGGTAGCTGGTGGTGGGGGGGGGTCCCTATGTCCCCTCAGACCTGGGTAGCTGGTGGTGGGGGGGTCCCTATGTCCCCTCAGACCTGGGTAGCTGGTGGTGGGGGGTCCCTATGTCCCCTCAGACCTGGGTAGCGTTCCCTATATCCCATTAAAACTGGGTAGCCAGATTTGTCTGTTTTTATCTGTTGTCTTTCATCTTGTTTTGTGATCAAGGAAAATAAATTCTCATGTCTTGGCGATGGGGTCTTTCCTCAGGGTCTTATTTGTTGTCATAATTATAATGGCGTAATAATAATACCACTGCAGCTGACTTAATTGGGTATTTTAATCAGACCAAAACACTGCAGGATAAATCCAAACATTAAGTTTGTGATCCGTTTGATGTTTAAGTTCGACAACTTTACGAAGTGGATAATATGACGATGCCTGACTAAGCGTTTACATTCAGTGAGCATTGAAACGTGACGCCGTATTCTTTGTCTTGCAGAACTTGGTAAAAAACAGGAGAAGGAGGTGAGCAAAGTGATTCTCTGGTTATTGCGTGTAGAACCCAACTTGATTAATCAACCTGACGATACAAACTAGATCATCTGTATAAATGAATGTATTTGTGAACCGCAATGTTTTGAAGTGAACTGTAAGGTAACCTCGTGTAAAAAAAACAAAACAGGAGAGCAGACCGGGGAACGCGGGGCCGGACGAACGTTTCTTCAATAAGCTGGAGGACGACGTGAGCAAAATCGTCCAGCGGGAGAAACGGCGCGAGCAGTACTCCCACAGCCCGGGTCCAGAAGCCAACACGTCGTCCACAGAGTACGAGCCGGTGAGACGCTCGCACACAAACAACGCACACGCGTGTTGACAAGATTCAACATTCAACGTTTCTTTTGTACAATGGAATGCTTACTCCCCGTTCGCTCCTGCAGGATTCTTCTAAACAACTTCTAAACTAAACAATTATTAATGGTACCACCTAGTAAGTACAGTAAAGGTACAGTAAAAAGTTTCCTTTGGAACCATATTCTTAGAAACATAAAAATACTGAAACAACTATGGAAAAATTAGCAATGTAATACAGAAAAACTAATTTGGGTAAAAGTAAAAATGGGTGAAAGTGACAAGTATGTTGTAACATATGATGTCCCTATTCATCTTACTACACACACACACACACACACACACGGCCATAGTCGGAACTGATAATTTAACTACCGATCACATCACATGGAATCGGGTCGTCGTCGCCGCCCAACGATGACTGGTTAAGAGAGCGTGCGTTCCGATTGGTTGATCGCTACGATGATGTGTGTGTGTGTGTGCAGGACCCCCGGGCGGAGCAGCTGAGGTACGACCTGGAGAAGAAGGATCAGGAGATCGAGAAACTGAAGGGCACCATCTCCCAGTGGGAGGTGAGCATCGCAGCTCTGAGGCGTATTTTTATTTTCATTGATCTTGGGGGAAAAGTTTGACCTTCCTCATGTCGTAAACCAATGTCTGTGAACTCCGTTCTCTCCCGTCGTGGCTCAGGTGAAATACAGAGAGGTGAAGGCGAGGAACGCACAGCTGCTCAAGATGCTGCAGCAGGGAGAGAGTGAGTTTTGACTCGCGTGGTCACGGCACCAGCGAACGCCTCGTATGTTATGTATCACGACTTATTATCAAGTGTCTATTTATTTGTTTCCCCTCCTTAGTGAAAGATAAAGCAGAAATACTCCTCCACGTGGATGAGTTGTTGAATATCAAAGAGGAACTGTCCTCACAGGTGCGTGTGTGTGTGTGTGTGTACTGTATGTGATGTATTTATTAGCACAGATCGCATAATCGGTGTGTGCGATCTTATGCTTACTTTGTTACTGGCTATTTCAGCAGTGGTTATGTGGAGTGTTTTGTTGTTGTTTTTTGTCTACTTTAATGTTTTTGTTTCAGTGAATTTCCCCTTGGGGACATGGAGTCTAGTTGAACTTTTCCAAATGTAATTGGGATAATCTGCTTGTGTGTTTCTTTTAGGTAAAACTATTGCATGCTGCCTCGACAAGAGAAGTCTAAAGTGAAGGACTGCAATCCGATCACCAAAACATCAGGTGGGATAAAATACATTTCCTGTCCCAAATTGTCATCTAGATATGCAGGTGTTCAGCTAAAGGGACGGGGTCTGCAGCCTATACTGTACCTGCATGCATCCCACCGAGAGCAAGATGTCAATCAAACCGCCTAACTGCTCAAGTTCAATTGCAGAAGTCTTTTGTGTTCACCGCACATATATTCAGGCGTTTCCTCCACTCAGATGAGTCAGACGCTATGTTGTGTTTGTGTTGTGGTTGGCAGGGCACAAGAGAGGCAAGAAGCCGTCGGAGTGCGATCTATGAGGAGGAGCCCGGCACTGGAATGCGTCCGCGGGGACAAACACATGACACGCTGCTGACTCACGGTTCTCGGATGTCTTCTCGCCATTTTGTTTTTGAGAGAGATGAAGATGAAGAAAAATGTTTTCATTTTATTTGCCTCATTGTCAGCGCGCGCTATGCATGCCCACTCTTAACACTATCAATCAAGACATTTCATGATCCCAATTTCCCACTCGCTGGTTTTTATTTAATATGGTTTTTCAACAATGCACTGTCTTTCTGAGTTTTTTATGTTCTGATGGTGGTATGTTGTCCCGTGCAGCCTTATATCAGCAAACATGACGCTTCTGCATCCCCATGACGTCTCTGGTTTAAGTTTTGTTCTCCTTATCACACTGTGCAAGTACATTAAACTACTTTAACGGTGAAGTGTGTGTGCATGCGTGTGTGTGTGTGTGTGTGTGTATCATGTCTTTTAACCGGTTGAAATGTTCTAAAGTCACTTCAGCCCAATAATGTAATAACTACCGTTAATGTAATTTTGCAATTAATGCAGTTGATAATGTAATAACTGGCCGATAATGTCATATATTTTCTAAACCAATAATGTCAACCTTTTGCGCCTAATGTCATAACTTATTACATTATTGGCACACATCTTCAAAAAGGTATAGATTTCATATTATACAACATAAGAGCAGCAGCTATTTGAAAGAAGTAACAGTAAGGGTGAGTGTCATGGAAGTGTGACACATTTATCCAATAAATACAACTTAAATATAGTTTATATGTATATTACATTATCAGCTCAGTACATGTTTTTATGATTTTGTTTTACACAGCTAATGTAATAACCTGCCAATAATGAAACAAGTTATTAACTGATTGGCTGCTACAAGCCTGTATAACAATTACACATTTAATAAGGGATTTAAAATGATACCTCCCCAAATGGGATGGGCCCTGAGTCATTGCTAACTTATAGCATATGTACGTCTATTTAGTAAGAAAAGAAGGAAGAGACGAGCAGCATTCAACCGTGCAGAATATAAACAATGTGCAAAAGGAGAGTTCTTCCTGCGCAGCCACTTTAAATTTGGCCTCAGTCCCGTTAGTTCTGCAGAGTCACTGAACAGAGAGACGCACCCACACCCAGACCAGACGCTGACGCACCACACCAGACCAGACGCACCCACACCAGACCAGACGCACCCACAACAGACCAGACCAGACCAGACGCACCCACACCAGACCATGACCAGACCAGACGCACTCAGGCTGCAGGCTCCAGGCTCCCAGACTCCGGCCTCCAGACTGCTGGCTGCTGGCTGCAGGCTCCAGGCCTCCAGACCGCAGGCTGCAGGCTGCAGGCTCCAGACCGCAGGCTCCAGGCCGCAGACCGCAGGCTCCAGGGTCTAGACCGCAGGTTCCAGGCTCCAGGGCCACGTTCAGGTTTTGTGTCCTCCAGGACGGGACAGGAGCGGGCGCGTCGGGGGTGGGGGGCCAGCAGGGAGGATGTCCGGCGCCGCGGAGGGACCACCGGCGGGGGCCCCGGAGGGACCACCGGCGGGGGACCTCTTCTTCTCCGACACCTTCCGCGTCACCCTGAAGACCACCATAGCGACCAATGATTTCGCCGTCGGATTGAACTGCACCGTGAGCCAGGTAGTACACACACACACACACACACACACACCACACACCCAAATGAAAAGGATGTGTTCTTGTCAACTTGACCTGATTATTGCAGCCAGGCACGCCTTGCAGAGTAATCATGCCTACTTTAATGCATTAGTGCCAAGATAGCCTACTTTAATGCATTAGTATCATGCAATGTCTACTTTAATGTATTAGTATCATGCAATGTCTACTTTAATGTATTAGTATCATGCAATGTCTACTTTAATGTATTAGTATCATGCAATGTCTACTTTAATGTATTAGTATCATGCAATGTCTACTTTAATGTATTAGTATCATGCAATGTCTACTTTAATGTATTAGTATCATGCAATGTCTACTTTAATGCATTAGTATCATGCCTACTTTAATGAGTCTACTTTAATGTATTAGTATCATGCAATGTCTACTTTAATGTATTAGTATCATGCAATGTCTACTTTAATGTATTAGTATCATGCAATGTCTACTTTAATGCATTAGTATCATGCAATGTCTACTTTAATGTATTAGTATCATGCAATGTCTACTTTAATGTATTAGTATCATGCAATGTCTACTTTAATGCATTAGTATCATGCAATGTCTACTTTAATGTATTAGTATCATGCAATGTCTACTTTAATGTATTAGTATCATGCAATGTCTACTTTAATGCATTAGTATCATGCCAAGATAGCCTACTTCATTGTATTAGTATCATACCTACTTTAATGTATTAGTATCATACCTACTTCAATGCATTATTGCCAAGATAGCCTACTTTAATGTATTAGTATCATGCAATGTCTACTTTAACGGACGATCAGATCATTAAAAGTCATCATGTCATGTGTAGCCTATGATGCAATTTCGTATAGCTTCCAGTCTCAGCTGATTGTGTTGTGTGCGTGTGTGTGTGCGCGTTGTGAAGTTGAAAGGGTGTGTCGCGGAGAGACTGGGGACCTCCGCAGAGCAACTGGTGCTCATCCACTCCGGTCACATCCTCAGCGGCTCGGACCTGCTGAGCCAGCACAAGGGAGAGGACGGGATGGTCAGCCTCTACATGTTCATCAGGTCAGCCTCTACATGTTCATCAGGTCAGCCTCTACATGTTCATCAGGTCAGCCTCTACATGTTCATCAGGTCATCAGCCTCTACATGTTCATCAGGTCAGCCTCTACATGTTCATCAGGTCAGCCTCTACATGTTCATCAGGTCAGCCTCTACATGTTCATCAGGTCAGCCTCTACATGTTCATCAGGTCAGCCTCTACATGTTCATCAGGTCAGCCTCTACATGTTCATCAGGTCAGCCTCTACATGTTCATCAGGTCAGCCTCTACATGTTCATCAGGTCAGCCTCTACATGTTCATCAGGTCAGCCTCTACATGTTCATCAGGTCAGCCTCTACATGTTCATCAGGTCAGCCTCTACATGTTCATCAGGTCAGCCTCTACATGTTCATCAGGTCAGCCTCTACATGTTCATCAGGTCAGCCTCTACATGTTCATCAGGTCAGCCTCTACATGTTCATCAGGTCAGCCTCTACATGTTCATCAGGTCAGCCTCTACATGTTCATCAGGTCAGCCTCTACATGTTCATCAGGTCAGCCTCTACATGTTCATCAGGTCAGCCTCTACATGTTCATCAGGTCAGCCTCTACATGTTCATCAGGTCAGCCTCTACATGTTCATCAGGTCAGCCTCTACATGTTCATCAGGTCAGCCTCTACATGTTCATCAGGTCAGCCTCTACATGTTCATCAGGTCAGCCTCTACATGTTCATCAGGTCAGCCTCTACATGTTCATCAGGTCAGCCTCTACATGTTCATCAGGTCAGCCTCTACATGTTCATCAGGTCAGCCTCTACATGTTCATCAGGTCAGCCTCTACATGTTCATCAGGTCAGCCTCTACATGTTTTGTTTTCAGTATTGTAATTTAATTCAACTGTAACTAACTGTAAGTTACTGAAACAAATACCAATCGTGGTATTTTATGTACCTTTGTTTAGTGCGCCATTACTTTATATACTGAACTAAACATTTTGAAAGTTTGTCTCTTTAGTCCCGGGTCAAATGGGTCCCTCTGACAAAACAATCGGCCCCAGTCTGCAAAAAATTGGTGTAGAACCCCACTAATTTTCTCACTATAACTATAATAACTTTAACCACAGATTGTGTGGCGGTGACTCGCCTGGGCGGGTCGTCAATGTCATTGCCTGCTAACAGAACTATACTGGTGGTCCTCAAACTCATTTTAACTGATGTACTAACTCATGTATGTTTTTTTCAGGCAAGTACACCTGAAGTCAAAGTCCTGTCTTCTTATTGGGAATATTGACCAAACGTGTTGCTATGTTACTATTCAGATCAATCAATTGTATTAAGGGGGTATACAGGTGAATTTATTTTCTGTGACTATTTCATAACCAATATTAAAACATTTTGTGTATTCATATTCAAGTTCATATTCCCCTGCAATTCTTTAAAGCACCCCTAGGGGTCCACGTACCCCCAAGGACGTCTTCAGGGTTACAGAATGATGTTGTTCAGCCAAAGCTTTCATAATAATTGTTAATCTCATGATCACAAAAAACCCCAGCTTCTATTATCGCGTGATCGCGTCATAAGTAAGTTGTGATCTCGAAATCCAAAATAGTATATATTTCATGGCCTCTACGGACTTCCATGAAAATGTTCTGATTGGTCGACTGCTCTTCCTCCTCAGTCCTCAGCTCTCCTCTACCTCGGTCCAAGCAGTAGTGACTGATAACTCGACCTTCCATGATAACCTGACACCTTCACCCACCTCCCCGCTCTGTCTGGGTATGGAGATACAAGCATATATATATATATATATATACACCTGCTATTAACACATCACTTTTTTTTTCTTCTTCACTCCTGTTTTGACTTTTAACTCCATATTCATCAGATTTTACACACTCCTACTGCTTTTTAATTGATTTACCTTACATATTCCATATAGCTTGGACAAATATATTTCTACGATGACCCTTCTCTCTCTCTCCTCGCCGTCCACACAGTGGAGGAGTTGGGCAGCTGGGGCCCGTCTTTCAGCGATCCGGGGTTCTTCCGGCCCCTCCAGAGCCAGATGGAGCGTCAGCTGCTCTCCGACCCAGAGATGGTGAGTCGTCTCCTGGGTACCCCGCTGGTGCGCGGCGCCCTCTCCGCCTCCAATCCCCAGCTCACCCGGCAGCTGCTGCGGTCCAACCCGCTCACCCTGCGGCTCCTGCAGACCAACCCTGAGATGGCCGACATGCTGGACGACCCGGATGTGATCGCAGAGGTAGGCGGGCTGCTGCAGGTGGGTCGGTCCGGGGGGGGGGACGGGGGTCAGGGGTCATTAGGCTTCAGGGGGTCAGGGGTCGCTGGAGCTCAGGTGGGTCAGGTGTCAGAGACAGGTGTTTGGCTGCCTGGGTTAAACGGCCGATGAAGTCATGGATCTTTGAGTGTGTGTGTGTGTGTGTGTGTGTGTGTGTGTGTGTGTGTGTGTGTGTGTGTGTGTTTGTGTGTGTTTGTGCACCAAGGCATTGGCGTGAGAGTACATTGAAATATGTCCCATTGAAATATATATTGTAGTTTTATTGTAGTGTTGAAGTCACCTTAATGAGGCATTGCTGAATGGTCTATGTACAGTATAGGCAGGAAATAAGTTTTGGCAAATGTGTTTTCTGCCAGGTTTGTGTGTGTGTGTGTGTGCTCATGCTTTTAGTGGATTGAAGGGTATTTTGTGGTGTTTTGTGTATAGTGAAGTCTTGAGTTTGTGTATTGTGAATTGATGGTGACTTCTGGTCGTGTCCCCAGATGATAGAGCTCGCTCACAACCCCGACACGTACAGGAAGTGATGCGGAACCAGAACTGCGGCCTAACGGGAACCGACCGGGAACGGGCCCCCGGCGGTTCACTTCAGAAGACTAAAATTAACTCGCAGGGGCGACAGCTTGGCCCCCGACGTGCAAAGGTGCTCACACACACACACATGAACACACACACGTGATTTCAGGATGGATGATGTACTGTACTCAAGGTGAAGCTGTTAAATTAAACCAGTCCTTCAGGCTCTGGTTCCTCAGGTCTTGTCGTCCCTGAGCTCTGCTATTGTACCCCCTTAAATACTCTGGATACACATGCTTCTGATTCTCTTATCTTATGTATATTTCAGTTCAGTTCAGTTTGGTTCAGACAACTTTATTTATCCCCATAAGGGCAATTCATTTAATTCATATTTCTACTACTGCATCTGCCCTTACTTACCTGTACATTTATAATACATTTACATTTTTGTAATCGTTATTAAGTCTCTCTCTCTCTCTCTCTCTCTCTCTCTCTCTCTCTCTCTCTTCTAATCCAGACCAGAAGAGACCCGTCAGTGACCTCATCGTCGGGGCAGTCCCAGCCAATCAGAGATCGGGGACGGCCACTGCCCTTGTCCAGGCATTCTACAGAACCCCTTACCAACATGGCCGACACGCCCACACCACATCCGACCTCAGAGGACCCCTTTTCTGGAGGCAAGGAGAGATCATTTGCATGTATTAAACAACACAAGATGTAAATACTGTTTCAAATGGAAACGTGTTAACTACAACTATTACTATTTAGCATATGCTTCCAAAGCAGCCGATACAGTGAATTCAGATGTATTTCATGAATGAGCAGGGAAGAGATAGGCATCCTGGTGATGCCTACGACAGGTGGAGGTAGACACTGGTTAGACTGGTTTTGAACGCAGAACTGGAGACACCCTAACCACCACTACCACTGGTACTACGCTGTCATCTCCTCTGTGTCACCAGGCATGCAGTCTCTCCTGGAGCACATCTGCGCCTGTCCAGGGCTGATGGAGAGCCTGCTCTCAGGACCCTACATCAACACCATACTGGACACCCTCTGTCAGAACCAGGACTTGGCTGCACAGGTAGAGTATAGGCCTGCATGACTCCATCTCTTTATCCATCCACACACGCATGCACGGTAATGAGGTATAATTCACATGCTGTTTCAGATGCTGTTAAGCCACCCCTTGTTCTCAGAGAATCCTCAGCTGCAGCAGCAAATCAGAGAGCAACTTCCAATGTTCCTGCAACAGGTGACCACTCAAGAAGGAGTCATTCTCATACGATGCAACGATTGGCTGAAACTGATTACCATGAACGATGATTGAATTGTATATAATTGAAGACATTGCTTCTGGCGTATACATTTTTTTTTTATTATATCTTTTAGTGTGAGGGCAGGGATGTCCATAGATGCTGGGATTAGTCATGCAGAACAGCATAACCATGCTGGCTTTAGTGAATCTGTGTGCTGTGATTGGTTGCCCCGTGTAGATGCAGAGTCCAGAGCTGCTGGCGGCCATGTTGAACCCCAAAGCCATGGAGGCAGTGCTTCAGATCCAACACGGCCTACAGACCCTCGCCTCAGAAGCCCCTTCCTTGGTACCCAGGTGACCACACAAGAGCTCCACTGTAACTCCGCTGTATGCAGATGCCTCAACCGACACCTTCTAATCCATAACAACTAAACGGACCCACAGTGTATACATTTATTTTGACGGCCCAAATACTAGTGTTTGGTCAATCTTCAGGAGCTAGGGGTTGAGATGTTTTTGAGAAAATAAATATTTGAATCGCTGTTTTGACAGCTATTTAGCCGTATAACACTCATTGCACTCCGAACCGTCCCTGGAAGGAGGGATCCCCCACTCTCTGCGTTCCGTCTCCAGATTTCTTCCTTGTTAATTCAGGGAGTCGTTTCTTGGCGTGTCATAAATCACTTGGCCCCAGAATAATCATATGGCCTGTAAAGCCCTTAGAGACCATAACTGTGGTTAAGGGCTGTACAAATACAATTGACTTGACTTGACTGTTTTGTCGAGCAGAGACATCCGCTCACTCGATCGTACGCCATCTCCGGCTGGCCACCTGGAACGGAGAAAGACCAAGGAGACCGTGGTACCTTGTAATTTGAACTAAAGTCGTGCTGTCTTCTTACTTGTACGCCGTTCTCCTTCCCCCGACCACCCCATGGGAACGGTTGTGGCCATCTGTGGCTGCATGCTGCCTTCCCCCCACCCCCCAAAGTAGTGCTGAGACTGGAGGCAGTCGGCGTTAAAACTGCTGACGCCTGCGTGGACAACGGGCCAGGTAGCAGCACCCAGGTTGCCATGGTGACAGAACAGCAGCAGATGCAGTTTGTGGAGCAGATGCTGCAGATGTTGGCCAACGCCAATCGACAGGTTGGCCCGGGATCCTTTCATGCAGTACATTTCTCTTCACTTTGTACTTTGTACTTTATACTAACTTTTCTTGATACTTGTATATTCGATCTGTATTGCACTTTGTATTCGTTACAAAGTTTGTTTGTTTTGTGATTACCTTTACTTATTAGTTTATACTTCTGCTTTATCTGTATTGTGCTTTATACTCAATACTTTATCCTTATATTGTGTTTATATTGTACTTTACAGTCAATACTTCATTCTGGAATTTGTATTTTACTTTATTGCATTCTTTTTTTTTAAACCTTTTGTACAATATATATTACCCATTCATTTACTTTTTAAGGAATTTGGCATTTGATGGCTGATCAAATGAATGGCATGCCTGGTTTAATAGACTTGAATTGAAGATGAATTAAGACGATTCAAGGATTTGAATGATGGCATTCTTCATGCACAATACAAACCTATACGTCTTACTGTGTTGTGTGCAGAGTCCAGAGTGATAGAGATCCGCGTGGAGCTACCCAGCGTTCTCTGCTTCAGGAGAAGTCTTCTTCACCCAACATGGGGTCTGATCTTCAGGTTCTACAGACTACCTGTCCCCCGCCACACCTGGAAGAGTAAAGTGTTGTCTTATACACACAGACGTATCAAAGTATTACAGTACACATATCTGGATGCATATGAGTGGAGGAATGCATTTGCATTCACAGCCCAAAGCCTAATGTCATGTTTTGCTGCTAAGATACTCCATTTACACATAAATCACTTTCTTTGTTTAAGTTTTCCCTCGACCCAAACAAACACAAAATCAATTTAAACATCCTGTATTCTGGGATGGGACTTATTACATTATAAGAGTAATAAAGAGATTAAATTATATAGTTAAGAAAGTTTTAGCAGGATACTATTTATCAAGTCTAATTTATAAGGTTCCATGATATGTATGCTGCACAATAAATATTAAATTCTGTTTCGTAGTATTCCTTCTTGAACACTAGAGGGCAGCTTCGCCCAGGTTCCTGAATGCCAGTATCACGACCCACACTGCTTTATTTATGCAGAACATGCGTTTGATATTGTCACTGAGATTAGAACCAAGAGTTTTGGTTGAGTAATTGTACACAAATGTTAGTCCCTAGACATGTCAGGATTTTGGTCACAATCTGAATATAATCTATAACTTTGTTAAACACATGCACAAGTCTGAGGGGTGTGTTGTGTGTGTGTGTGTGTGTGCATGTGTGACACAAACACGAATTTAACCTAAGCCCTAATACCTCATTGTGTGTGTGTGTGTGTGTGTGTGTGTGTGTGTGTGTGTGTGTGTGTGTGTGGTGTGTGTGTGTGTGTGTGTGTTTTCACATGATTTAAATGTGAGATATGAGAAGAGCAAAGAGGTTTTGTCTGGATTAGAGGCTCCGGAAATATCTGGGTTGGGGGTTCGAAGATGACTCATGCGACAGTTGTAGCATGCATAATGCAGGGGCCTCTCCCTCGCGCTCTCCATTTGAGGTTTGGGGTTCAATCAGGCCTTAACATCAAGGCTAGCTGACCATGTGGGCTTAAAACACACACACACACACACACACACACACACACACACACACACACACACACACACACACACACACACACACACACACACACACACACACACACACACACACACACACACACACACACACACACACACACACATCCCCTAAGCTGCCTCAGAGTGTCCTTGTGTGGTAACTTTCTGAAACTGAAACTGTTTCATACATTTTTGACATCAAATCAAATGCAAATCAATATTTTTTTATTCATATCCGATTGATGCGTCATGCTGTTTGTGATCGTAGCAAACACTCATATCCTGTCCACATACTCTATGTGCATAGTATCTCTGTTGGGAGTTGTGGATGTATTAATATTGTGGACCAGTAACTTTCCACTCCGCCGTGTGGCCTACGTGACGAGTTAGCTTCACTCTTATCTGTTGGCCCTGGGGTGCCTCTGAGATGCACTCGCTGGCGTTGTCCTCGAGTGTCGTTGTCGTCGAACGTGGGAATGGGAGGTCAACGTGAGACCTTGCTGTCCTTGGTGGGAATGAGAGGTCAACGTGGGGGGTGGGGGGGTGCGTCTCCATATCTGCTTTGTTGTGTCTACATGTAAATGCTCCTTCTATCCCAAAAGGAATATATGCTCTATGTATCTGAATAAACTTTGAATCATTCCGGGTGATACTGCCTTGTGTCACATTGATTCCCGAGCTCGCTGCTTTGCTACAGACAATCCAGAACCTGAACCCGAACTCCAGCCACATTAGATGGCCACTCGAAACTGCGCACAACAATCTCCTTCTCACATACCAGACCTTTTTGGTATGCGTTTCTGCATGATTCCCTTCAGAAATGATTTGTTTATATGCCCTTTGCAGTTTATTTGCCTATCTGCTCATATTTCTCATTCCAAAAAAAGCTGCTCGTGTTGCTGTAAAGACTGTAAATAGCGTGGATATTTGATTCTGTGGTTATTTGTCTTGTTCTGCTGCACATTCCGCTGAGCATCGCCACTTTTTCATTTCACTGCATATCCTGTACGTGTCTGTGACAATTAAACTTGTTGAATCTGGAATCTTGAATCTCGAATCATGACGGGAAGCTAATTGGACACTGGTGGAATCATGTTCATTCACACGCATTTAAGAAATGGAAATCACGTGACAAATCAAGTCAGTATTTATCAGTATTTATGTATCTATAAAATAAAAAATGCGCACAAAAGAGTTCACTTGCCCCCTGCTGGCACACTGATAAAGAGAAGCCAGGAAGGCAGAACACTGCATCTCTGCATGTGGCTCACAAGTTCCCCGAGCGTTCCCCAGTTAACACTCTCACTCACACTCGCTCAACCGTGATGGTCTGCTGCCATGGTTACCGCCGCTCCGGGAGGCTCCCCGAGGCTACGGAGGAGACTCACAACCTCGGTGGCGATGTCGCCCGCGCCCCTCCGGATGTCCACGGGCAGCGCCTGCTCCTCCGCGCCGGGTGGCTCCAGAGCGGCGAACTGGGACTCCAACATGCCCGCCCGCATGTAGTGCCCTTGCCTGGCCGCCAGCCTCTGGTGGATGAGCTCGTAGTCGCCGTGCAGGAACAGGAAGTAAACGCCGGGCAGGCAAGGAGGCGGGACTTCGTGCGGCGCCGGGCAGGAAGAAGCGGAGGCGGAGGCGAACGCCCGGGAGCCGTGGAGCAGGATCTGCCTGTAGAGTCTCTTCAGGGCGGAGCAAACCACGATGGCGTCGGAGGAAAGTTGACGCTCTCTGCGGCGGCGGGAAAGACGCACACACACGCACACACACACACACACACACACACGCATGCATGCACGCACACACACACACACACACACACAAACATCATATAACATCACATCATTGCATTGCAACAGAATAATAATCAATGACCTGAGCCACACATACAAGCAACGTTTGATCAGAAATGCGACTCTTTCTTTGACGGTGTGTAGAGGTTAAGGCTGGGAGGGTTGCATATGTGTGTGTGTGTGTGTGTGTGTGTGTGTGTGATGGAAAGAGTTTTGTGTCTTTTTTTTTTTCTTACTTGGCGATGACTTCGTGGAGCTTGAGCAGCCAAGGGAATCTGTCCTGGGAGAGTTTGGCAGCAGAAAGACCACACATGAAACGGCATTAAACATTTGATTTGTGTCATGTTGCGCTGTCCAGCACGGAAGGGAGTTGAATGACTGCATCATAAGTCGATGCAGTGAAGTCTTTGCGTTTAAGTCCTGAACCAAAAGTTGCGGGTTTATACGTAGACCTACAACAGATAGACCGGGGTGCACTGAGCCGGCCCTGGGGGAACAGAAAACTTTACTTCACAAGACAACCAAGCAATACATTTAGTACAGCCTAAGCAAAAACAATGCAAACAGCAGCTCTCTCTGCCTTGGCACAGAGAGAGCGATTGCAAATGATTTTGCGATTCGGCAAAGGTGCAAATGCCTACTATGAGTAAAATATGGCTATAATAAAATTTGCTTGACTTATCGTAAATATACAGCATAGACGCATTTAGAACGCTTCTGTTCTGCATTAGCTAGGCTAAGGTAGGTGGTCTCTGTTTCATTAGCCTGTAAACACGAAGGTTTACAAATCTTGTTACTTTCTAGGTGTATTTTTATACAGTAGATATAAAGAGGGATCTAGACTCAGCAATAAAGGAAAAACTATTTCAGCAGTGTTAGAGCTTCACTGGGGTGTGTAGTGAGTGTTCCTTGAGCCTGGGCAGGTAATATAACGTCCTAGGCCCGACTGCAGGTCCCGCACAACGGCCTTCCCAGACCAAAGTCCCAACCAGGTACAACCGAGAGGAAACTAAACGACCGGACGTGGGAGGTTAGAAGTTGTCAGCATTATGGTCTTACATGGAGACGTAACAGAGCCTGCCAGACTGACGGTGTGTCTGTGAAGCACGGACAGTCATTTTCCACGGCCGAAGAACAGCGAGCACATCTTTAAGGCCTCTCAGGGCTGACAGATAGTAAATAGCCACGTCGGCGAGTACACGGCGGAGTGGAAAGTTGCCGGTCCACAAGGTTAATACGTCCACAATTCCAAACAGAAACGCAAGCTTACTGCAGCTACAATCCAACGCGAGATCAAACTCCACGCGCATAAATCGGTCGGAGAGCCACATTCACGTCAGAGACAAGCCTAGAACAATGGTCTTGTTAGACAGACAGTAACCCCACAAGATGCCAACACCTGCTTCTGCCACCTGTCAATGGCTGCCTTTTCAATGAAATGTAAAACGATGCAGCCTACCCTTGGAAAGCGCTTGTGAAGGTAATTATCGTAAAAGGCAATTAAAATGATTATTTCCGATTGGGAACAGTCACCTCCGTTGTCCGTACCTGCCAGATGGCGTGGCGAGATATGTTGGCCAATGATAGCTTGGGTTGCGTCTTGTGGGCATCATTACTGAAACACCCTTTTTGGCTCAGCTCAATCATTCTGCGCTGGGAGAAGGGGTGCACTGAGCCGGCCCTGGGGGAACAGAAAACTTTACTTCACAAGACAACCAAGCAATACATTTAGTACAGCCTAAGCAAAAACAATGCAAACAGCAGCTCTCTCTGCCTTGGCACAGAGAGAGCGATTGCAAATGATTTTGCGATTCGGCAAAGGTGCAAATGCCTACTATGAGTAAAATATGGCTATAATAAAATTTGCTTGACTTATCGTAAATATACAGCATAGACGCATTTAGAACGCTTCTGTTCTGCATTAGCTAGGCTAAGGTAGGTGGTCTCTGTTTCATTAGCCTGTAAACACGAAGGTTTACAAATCTTGTTACTTTCTAGGTGTATTTTTATACAGTAGATATAAAGAGGGATCTAGACTCAGCAATAAAGGAAAAACTCTTTCAGCAGTGTTAGAGCTTCACTGGGGTGTGTAGTGAGTGTTCCTTGAGCCTGGGCAGGTAATATAACATCCTAGGCCCGACTGCAGGTCCCGCACAACGGCCTTCCCAGACCAAAGTCCCAACCAGGTACAACCGAGAGGAAACTAAACTACCGGACGTGGGAGGTTAGAAGTTGTCAGCATTATGGTCTTACATGGAGACGGTCTTACATGGAGACAGAGCCTGCCAGACTGACGGTGTGTCTGTGAAGCAAGGACAGTCATTTTCCACGGCCGAAGAACAGCGAGCACATCTTCAAGGCGTCTCAGGGCTGACGGATAAGCGTGAAGTAAATAGCCACGTAGGCCGAGTACACGGCGGAGTGGAAAGTTGCCGGGCCCACAATGTTAATACGTCCACAATTCCAAACAGAAACGCAAGCTTACTGCAGCTACGATCCAACGCGAGATCAAACTCCACGCGCATAAATCAGTCGGAGAGCCATGTTCACGTCAGAGACAAGCCTAGAACAATGGTCTTGTTAGACAGACAGTAACCCACAAGATGCCAACACCTGCTTCTGCCACCTGTCAATGGCTGCCTTTTCATTCTTCAATCAAATGTAAAACGATGCAGCCTACCCTTGGAAAGCGCTTGTGAAGGTAATTATCGTAAAAGGCAATTAAAATGATTATTTCCGATTGGGAACAGTCACCTCCGTTGTCCGTACCTGCCAGATGGCGTGGCGAGATATGTTGGCCAATGATAGCTTGGGTTGCGTCTTGTGGGCATCATTACTGAAACACCCTTTTTGGCTCAGCTCAATCATTCTGCGCTGGGAGAAGGCATCATGTTTGAACTCGATACGCCATCGCATCAACGGCGTGAACAATAGGCCCCACGTTCCGAACGACTGTGCCAGAATAAAGCAGCCGCCAGGCGTAATATAACCAGTCCGTTTGAGGCTTCTGTTCGAGGCGTAACGGCAACACTTTCAGAAACCCTTTGTGACTCCGACGGTTCATCGAAGGGGACTTCAGCTGCTCAGAGAGAGAGAGAGAGAGAGAGAGCAAACATGGGGGCAACTCCCTTGCTCAAGGGACTACTGGGTCAGGTCTGAGAGGCCAATGGAGCTAGAAGGGAGTAATTTCTTGACCTTAGGGGGGCGCTATAGGGCTAGGGGGGTGTCATAATCACGTGGTCTATAATCATATAAAGCCCTTTGAGACTGTAACTGTGATTAAGGGCTGTACAAATAAAATTGACTTGACTAAGATTGACACGACACAAGCCGAGACCTCTGTACGGGCATACAGGCTGCCGCTACCTGCACCCCGTCTCACCTGGTCTGTGAGCGCTTCCCCGCGAGCCATCTTCTCAATGTTCTCTCGTGGGTGAAAGTCATCCCCTTCGTACAGGGGCCAGCCCAGCTGTAGAGACACACACACACACACACGCGCATACACACACACACACAATCTCTGGTTAAGAAGAAACAGCACCAGTGTGTGCCAGAGTGTGTGTGACAGAGTGTGTGTGTGTGTGTGTGTGTGTGTGTGGAGGGTAAATTGAAGATGGATTATGGAGATAATTCACCTTTTCTGAGAGTAAGGTTCCTAGTGTGGACCTAGAAGAGACGTGGCAGAACAGATGTGTTTATAAGCACCTTCATTACATGGCAATATAATCATACTCTCATTTATTATTTAGTTTTTTCTATTTTGGCACTGAAGATAGGCCGACCTCAGTGCCAAAATATACATGATATGATGATATGATGAAGATACCATGTGAACCATGATGTCATTGTAAGTAATAATATACCAAGGATCTCCATAATATTGTGTACTACTGCAGGTGGCCTGACTGGTTTCAGGTGAACGTCAGGTGAACATCACACACACACACACCACACACACACACACACAACATACATACATACATACATACATACATACATACCTAAACACAAACAAGCACACATGCATACACGCATGCACGCACACGCACACCACACACACACACACACACACACACACACACTATACACACACTATACACGTACTTGCCGCAGCCTGACACACCCATGATAATGTAGATCATGGTGCCAAACGTCGCCCAGCCCTGACGCACGGAGCGTCCCCACGGCGCGACCACAGTGACGCGGAGCCGCGCAGTTATTAAGGTCCAAGGGTCCGAGCGTACAGCGGGGGCGGGCCGCTCTCGGTCTCAGTTCAACCAATCACGTGCCGCTCAGCGAACGCATCCATCGGTGATTGGTTGTTGAAGGTGAGAGGTCCCGCCCACCGTACGCTCGGTCTCTGGTCTACTACACGGTGACGTCTAGGGCCGCTATTTAAAGAGACAGTGTTCTTATAACAGACTTCTTATAATAATCTTATTATTATTATTATAGGCTGATTTATATAATGGCCTTTAGTTATCCTAGCTGTAACCAATGCAATTCATTTCCTATACATTTGTACTGTACTGTACATTTGTTATATTATTTTGTATATTATTATCTAGTATTTATTATTATTTATATTATTATCTATTATGTATTATTATTTATATTATTATTTTATATTATTTATTATTATGTATATTATTATTTTATATTATTGTTGTATTCAAACAAACCAAGATTCCTCACAGTCAACAAAAGTCAACAACAACAATCCTTAAATCCCACAAACAAAAGTGTCAAATAGAGGTTCTTTCACTCTTTAAGATAAGATAAGATAAGATAAGATAGAACTTTATTGATCCACAGTAGAATAATATAATATATAAAATAATAATATACATAATAATAAATAATATAAAATAATAATATAAATAATAATACATAATAGATAATAATATAAATAATAATAAATACTAGATAATAATATACAAAATAATATAACAAATGTACAGTACAGTACAAATGTATAGGAAATGAATTGCATTGGTTACAGCTAGGATAACTAAAGGCCATTATATAAATCAGCCTATAATAATAATAATAAGATTATTATAAGAAGTCTGTTATAAGAACACTGTCTCTTTAAATAGCGGCCCTAGACGTCACCGTGTAGT
>PIJE02002124.1:27500-52500 GCA_002895965.2 Coryphaenoides rupestris | reverse complement strand
ACAGGACACATAAAGCTCTTACGTCAATATGTTTCCTCAGGCTATCTGTATAGTTATGCGGGGACACGGGTTATTGGCAAAGCCCTTGTTAAATGTGAAAACATATTATAGCATTACATATGGATGAGAGATGTATTTAGGTTTCTACTACACACATTTATTTCACCATCAGACACACCTGTCTATCTGTCTATCTATATATTTATTTATCTATCTATCTAGATTTGTTTTAGATGCATGTGTGTGTGTGTGTGTATGTGTGTGTATGCGTGTGTGTGTGTGTGTGTGTTCATGCAGAGTAAAGCCAGAGTACAGCGCTTTGCCAAACATTAGGAGGGATCATGTAGAAACGGAAGACATCGCGGCCAGGTTAAACTTTAATGCCCAGCCCCCCCTGGTGTATAAAATATGTATATATAGCTCCTGTTGGACATGACACAGACCCTGGCTTGTTCTGTCCCTCCCTCCCTGTCTCCTATTCTATCTATAATACCCGATCTATTTGTATCTGCTCTATCTATCTCTACACTTTTTCTTTGTAATCTTTTTACCGTATTCGTCTCGGAACACCAGAACTCTTTCTACGTCTACTGGAGATGGGTGGGCTGTGGACGGGGTCTTTTTGCCGGCCAATACATCAATATGATAGTGATGGATTTGTCTTTGTTTGTTTGTTTTTCTGGAATATTGTGATTTTATTTATTTAGATGTAGACGTGCATGCTTTCACAATCTTCTACTCTTGTGCCAGTTGCACAATTAATGTTTTTATCTGCTTGTTGCTCTTATCTTACATATCTAATCATCTGGTCATCTTCCTAAGGGCAATCTGTCAACACATATTGATTGCTTATTGACTATAGACCTGCCTTGTTATCTGCCTTGTGAAGGCACAAAATATCGTAAATATCATTCATTTTGATGTCAAACAGTTATAATAATCACTTTATTGTCTTTTATTGGCATATGTTTTGCCATGGGTGTGTACAGATTCGGTGTGCATGTGTGCGTGTGCGTGTCCATGTGTGGGCGGGGTCAACCGTGTTCCTGAGTGAATCACTGATAACCGCAAGGACAAACGGACGATCCTCAACCAGAATCAATCAGGCCTGCTCAGTGGAGCACAGATTTCTCCCTCATCAGCAGGTTATGGCTGCAGGTTAAGCAGTCAGCCCCATTCACCCACACACACCCACGCGCACACACACACACACACGCACGTACGCACGCACGCACACACACACACACACACACACTTACACACTACTTAATGCAAAGTGTTAATGGGCCTGATGTATAGCTTGGCTCCAAAGGGACATTATAATAAATACTATGGGCACGTTTGATCAATAGGTCATGGGAGATTTAGATCACAACTAATGTGTCACCGAAAAGGGGATTTGTTCTAATCATAAATGACGAGCATTACCTCATCCACATATAAAAACACTCTTTGTCATCGTATGTGTGTGTGTGTGTGTGCGTGTGTGTCCACTCGCATGCCTGTATGGCTGGAAGGACCCCCTGCTCGTGACAAGGTGTGATAAGGAGGTATTGATCGTGGCGCAGTTGTAAAATGCAGAGTTATTATTGATCTTCTCCTGTCACTCGGCCATGTTTATAAACTCCCAATCGACTCAAGGTGTTTGGGGGGCGGTGCTATTGGGATCGCATAGCAAGTGGAGATGCACAGCATAGCATCACTGTGAGTTAGCACACCGGACATACACATAGGGCCTTGGTAGCACCTACATATCAAAAAGCCGGGGTAGCAGTTGGCGTGCGGTGGTCACAATGATACATTAATCGATGGGACATTTTGTGTGATGGTGTGTGATGTGTGTGTTGTGTGGTGTGGTGTGATGGTGTTGGTGGGTGTGTTTCGGTTGTTTCGTCACAGGGTCCGACACCCAGGGGTCAGTTCCTGCCTGGACCACGTGTGCAACCACTACAACCTTCTGGAGAAAGATTACTTCTGGCATCAAAACAGGGGATATGTGGACCCTGAGAGGCAGAGGGTGAGGAAACACACGAACACACACACACATCATGGCAAGACCGCTGGCGCGCACACGATGCACACACAAAACACAGCTCGCCGCATACAACACACACACACACAACAGGCCATAACACCACGACACACACACAAGGTATAAACACACACACACATGGGCTTGCACAGAAAAAGGCGAGGTAATCGACGCTGGTCCGAGCGTCACTGTACCAACAAAGTCGACGTCCTACCTGGAGACGTCGACGCCGTCGTTGACCACGTGATTTCACACTTTAAGAATTTGGCGGGACTTGGCGCAGATGCGGTGGCCGGTGGGAGGGAAAAGGGTGCCCAATACGTCGATCGCGATCGACCGGTCGATCACCAAAGTAAGTCGGGTAGATCGCATGCCATTAAAAAAAATTTGATGTTATCATTCAGAATTTAGTGGGGACGCTGGGGACATGTCCCCACCAATATCCAGCGATATCCATCCCCCCCCCCTCCTGGATCATCTTGGTCATTATAAAAGTAGCTCGCAAGTTGAAAAGGTGTGGGCACCCCTGAATTAAGCGATTTCGAGCGGCTGTTTGCGCAGAGGATACCTGTGCTTTTTTTTTTTGGACAGCCCGTTCTGTCTCTGGGGTTTTTTGCCGTCGTGTGTATGTGCATGACATCAATCAACGACGCGTCGACGTTACGTCGACTTTATTGATAGAAAAGTCGACTTGAAAAGATCAGAAGTCGTGCAACCTCTAACACACACACATGCACTCAGACACAAGCATGCAGAAAGACACACACGCACACAAACACACTCGCACATACACACATGCACACACACACATGCACTCAGACACAAGCATGCAGAAAGACACACACATCAAAAGAAAACTAAACTAAACTAGCAAACCCGCTTTAAAAACTAATTAAAACTAAACTGAAATTGAAAACAAAAAGTCAAAACGAAATAAAAATAAAAACTAATTAAAAATGCAAAAGTATAATAACCTTGGCGCACACACACGTACACACACGCACACACATACACACATGCAAACACACACACACACACACATGCACTCAGACACAAGCACGCAGAAAGGCACACACACACACACACATCATGCACACACACACGTACACACACACACACAGTGTATATATATATACCGTTTGGAAATTGGTGTTGCCATAGCAACAGACCCTGGTTGTTGATGTATGTATTCCAGCTTTACATGTGTGTAAGACCATGACTAAGTTGTTGAATTATGAAGACAACTTAATGTAGTAATACTCACGATGTGCACACACACACACACACACACACACACACACACACACACACACACACACACACACACACACACTCACAGACATTCATACATATTGTTCAGGGATTATAATATGACTAATATCATACAACTGCTCTGTCTCTGTGTCCTCAGCACTGGTTGGATCCCAGCAAGCCTGTGGTGAGACAAATGAAGGGTAAATATAAACTCACTTTATTGAGGTAGTGTGTGTGTGTGTGTGTGTGTGTATTAATATTCCTTATTCTGTCACTTTGTTGAGGTGTGCGATTGTGTGTGATGTGTGTGTGTGCATGTGTGTGTGTGTGTGTGGTGCCTCGTCCACTCATGGCTAACTTGAGAAAATGCAAATGCTGCAAAAAAAAAAACGATGATATATAGGCTGGATGTGGAAGGGGCCGGCGCCGGCATCTAGGATGAACCAATAAGATTCGATCTGGAGCACATGATCGTTTCTCACAGGGTGTGGCCAATTCTGATTGGCTGATTGCAAGCGAGACAGTGTTAATAAGCAGCCAATTAGCGGGAGTATACCAGTGCAAGTCTAAATTACATGGGTTTAGTCTTTTACTGTATTGTATACCAAGAAGAAACATGCACTCCAAAAGTCATGCATAGCTTATGTTCATCGATACATCGTTACCTTGTTAGATCGTTTCGTGCACTCATATCATTTAACTATTCAACAAAGCAATCACAATTGAGTACTTAAACTTAATATTTAAAATTGGAGATTTAAAATGCTGTGGTTTATAATTGATGTGATTGGGTCTACGTCGCGTAGCAGACGGTAGGCCCAATTAGTCCCACTATTACCAACCACATGCTGAATTATTAAACCGGCCCCTCCTACATGCCCCCCAAGACACACTGGAAGGCGGTCGATAAGGGTTTTGACACAGTTGTTCATAGCATAAAGCATAAAGCATAAAGAATAGTCATTGGTAAATAGTAGATAGTAGCAGTAACATGTGATGATAAAGTATAATTATAAATGATAAGAGGGTTTTGGTCCAGCCCCCGAGTTATGAGCGATGTAGCGGCCGTGCGCCATGTACTTCCTCTCTCTCTCTCTTTCTCTCTCTCCTCTCTCTCACTCTCTCTCTCTGTCACTCTCTGTCTCTCTGTCTCTCTCTCTCTCTGTCTTCCTTCCTCCTCTTCTCCTGTCTCTCTCTCTGCTCTCTCTCTGTCTCTCTCTCTCTCTCTTTCTCTCTCTCTCTCTCTCTCTCTCTCTCTCTCTGAGGAGGAGGAGGAGGAGGAGGAGGAGGAGGAGGCGCTGCTCAGGTGGAAGGCACGACTAATAGCGTCTTTACTAATTCATGTCAGGAGAGAGGGAGAGAGAGAGAGAGACAGAGAGAGAGAGAGAGAGAGAGAGAGAGAGAGAGAGAGAGAGAGAGAGAGAGAGAGAGAGACAGAGAGAGAGAGAGAGAGAGAGAGAGAGAGAGAGAGAGAGAACAGAGAGAGAGAGAGAGAGCAGAGAGAGAGAAGAGAGGGGACCCCCCCCCACTGTGATGCTAAGCTGCGCTGTGATGCTCAAGAACGTATCGTTGATCTCATACATACTGTCTGTGTCGACGGCGGTCAGAAGAGCTCACGTCACAGCGATAACGTTGAGCGATGGGGAAACAGAGACGCAGAGACCCAGCTGTACTGAACTGGTTTTGTATGGCCCCCCCCGTCAGAAGGGCTGACTTTGTTCTACCACACGACTCTGTGATGGATATGTGTTGAATATGTATTTATGCACCATTATAGTGATCGTGGCGTGTCGTGGTGCGAATCCAATTCCTCCACATTATTCAATATGATTCTATTCTCAACAACACTAGAGTATTATTCTAGCAGAGAACCAGAGCTGGGATGTAGGTCAAATTTAACAAACTAACTCCATCAGTCTGGGTCTTGAGTAATGCACTCAAACTTTGAATAAAGTGGAAAGGACAATATCTTATTCTCAAAATAAAACATCCAACGTTGACCGTTGAATATGTTAAAGGTTGAATATGTTAAACATTGATATGTTTTCAACAGAAGACAAAGGGAATGTATTATATTTGTGTCATGGCACCTGAGCTCATTCTTGTGAATCTCGATGATCTTCCTCTCCAGCTTCAGGGATTGTTTGGGGAAGAGTTTGAAGTCTCGGATGTAGTCGGACGGGTGTTCGTCCGGGTCGTAGTCCCCGAGTTCAGCTGGCAAGAAATAAACCGCATGTTACTCTTTGTGTGATTACTGTAAATATCAATGTTTAAAAAGCATGTGGTTATGTGGCTAACCAAACCATATCCCCGCACCTGCCTTCAAATCTTCAAATCCTTTCCACTATAGTCTTACACACTAAATATTGAGTGTGTAAGTCTGATTGGATAGATTTAAATATATATATATATATATATATATATGTACGATGGTCGGTAACGTGATCAATATACATTTTACAGGAGGATGTTCCTTTGACATTGCAGTGCTAACCGGCCATGTTCTCCTCCAGAGCTTAATGCAGGTTAAATGGAGGCTGCCGGGGCTTTAATTAAACACTAAACCCCTCTCTCTCTTTTGTCTTCATCCTAACGACATGGAAGAGAGAGAGAGAACCTCGGCATCAGCCAATCACACGCTGCGGTGGCGGCTCAGCGTTCTCCTCGCTCCAGCCAATCACAGCCCTACTCAGTCTCAGGGGATGCTGGCTATGGTTGACGGAGATATGGTTGAAGGTCATAACATGGATATTGATATCCAGATTAAGAATATCTACTCATATATATAATAATAAATACAAATAAAAAAGGATTAAAATTAAAAAACAAGTTTAATTGTCACATACACATACAGGATGTGCAGTGAAATGAAAAAGTGTGGAATGTGCAAAAGAACAATACAATACAAATAACACGAATTGGAGGGATCAGAATATTCACAATATTTACAGTATTTACACCAAAAAGAGCAGCAGAAATGAGAAATCTAAACAAATATGGAAACGTCTGGTTATGAGACACAGTACACGCTGAGTACAAGAGGTGACGTCTGGCAGTACAAATTATACTGGTAATACAACACAAGGACTTAAGATTCTGAAGTCCTCCTTATTGGGAGACGAAGAAAATAAGACCCACACTCTCATCCATCAATGTGTCCCATTTGAATATCAAACTGCGTTCATTAAATACAGATCAGTTGTGCTTTTAAAATGACACACTTGTTCCCGGACATCCGTGAACGCACCCGTTAATAAGTTGGTGCAGTTCGGTTTCTTTGGAAGAAGATAAAATTACCCGTCTGTCTGCTAAAATAGACATTTAATACATTTTCTAACCAACTGTCAAGGAAGGAATTATAATTATAATTGTATAGTTTCGAGTGATTAGTGAAGTACTCACGTACTCATCATGACCTCATGACATGTATTAGTTAGTTAATGAATGAGTTACTTTAAAAGGCTTTATATGGACAAATGGTACTTTTAATTCAAATCAGATATTACACCTGTCACCCGCCAATGGCTGATAGATTTGACGCAAAAATGCAAAGTTATACTGTACTGTATGTTAAAAGCGTCGCTTGGCTGGAAGATTTTCCCCAATTACGCAGATAAAAAGACCAAATTTATTCTTGTCTTAGTCTTAGTCTTTTTCTTTTGGGACCGTGTGTGTTATGAGTGTTAGTGGGTCAGGGGCCGTACTAAATAGTAAGGTTGTGTGTACAGTCTGTGAGTGTTAGTGTGTCAGGGACCGTAGTAAACGTTGGTGCTGACTCACCCTGTACGATGCAGGCTCCCAAGTAAGCAGCGTCTGCAAAGGGACAGAGGAGACGGCCGTGGTAGACGTCTCTCTTTAACTGGAGGTACAGGAGATACCTGGAACACATACACACACACACACACACACACACACACCACACACACACACACACACACACAGAAACGCACGCACATACACACACATAGACACACACACACGAAAAAGCATTAACAAAAGGTATCTCTCGTGACATACGTGAGTCAAATTTCCCTTCGAGTTTCGGGAAACATCAGAAGCGTCTCAACATCTCGACGCTGACCTCCGGCACATTCCCGCGTCTCAATCTAAAGATAGAAAGTATTATTTTCATGTTCCCACGTTATGGACACTGCTCTCCCCTTGTTCAAATTCCCTGAGGTTAGGTCATTCAGGTTCTAGTGGACAATGTTTACTTCACTTCATTACCTCATACAGTAACTTTTGCCAAAAGATTAAATTTAGCAAACTCATGAAAGGGGGCGGCAGTAGCTCAGGAGGTATAAGAGCGGTTGTCTGGCAACAGGAAGGTTGCTGGTTCGATCCCCGGGCTCCTCCCCCTCCTAGCTAAGTGTGGAGGTGTCCCTGAGCAAGACACCACCTAACCCTAACTGCTCCTGACGTGTTGGTTGTTACCTTGCATGGTTGACACCACCGTCGGTGTATGAATGGGTGAATGTGAGGCAATACTGTAAAGAGCTTTGGATAAAAGTTGCTGTATAAATGCAATACATTCATGAATCACATCTGAAACTGATGGAGTGAATCACTCTCATTCTATACAGGAGGTGTTTGCGTATTTACATAAAACAGAATAGACACACTATTTTTCACTGTATCTTTGCGTTGCACGCATGCATCGCCACGGGTGTCATCCACTGTACCGCGCGTAGACGACCGGTTGTTGCCACGGCAACAGCTGCCATGGAGACAAAGTGAAACGGCAGGCATGCCTTGCTAATGGGTGTCACGTTACCGCGGTGAATGGTGATGACAACTGAGGGAAACTAGAGACATTTTGTGTTGTTGAGTTTCAATACGTAGCGTCTGTGTGTCTGTGGACGTCTGACTGACACACACTCACACACGCACACACACACACACACACACACACACACACACACACACACACATACACACACACACACAGGGAGAAAGGGAGAGAGAAATAGAGAGAAAAAGAGAGAGTCACACTTTCCTTTTAGAGTGAGGGTATAGGTTACCGAAAGGCAAACTAAAATAGAACAAACAAACGAAATAACAAAAATGATTACAAAACATAAATTGTGCTGATTTATTATTAAACTCTAACCGCAGGAGAAGAAGAAAATCCAATACTATGCAAAAACCCCATCCACAAAAAAAGTTACCACCACGTCAACTTTTTAATAAAAATAAACTCTCCGAACTGAATGAACAATGTGTGGTTGGATCATTTATTTTCCGGTATGTAAATGTAAGTCAATGCATGCGTGTGTGGATGAGTGCGTGTGTTGAGACTGTGGTAGAGAGAGAGAGAGAGAGAGAGAGAGAGAGAGAGAGAGAGAGGGGAGGGAGAGAGAGAGAGAGTGAGAGAGAGAGAGAGAGAGAGAGAGAGAGGTAGGGAGAGAGAGAGAGAGTGTGAGAGAGGGATAGAGAGAGAGAGAAAGAGAGAACGAGTGCGAGAGAGAGATAGATGGATTGCAAGAGGAGGAGGAGGAGGAGAGAGAGAGAGAGAGAGAGACACAGAGAGACAGTGAAGAAAGCTCAAAGGAGCAACAGATCAAGGATGCATCCACCCACACTGTAAGAAAGCCAGACACAGGCGGCACACACACACACACACACACACACACACACACACAGACACACACAGACACACAGACACACACAGACACACACACACACACACACACACACACACACACAGACACACACACACACACACACACGGGAACAACTCATGGCTTCAACTGGTTGTGCATTGCGTGGCTGAGCCTCTACGTCTCCATGGCAGGGGTTCAGCCTGAAGAGCTTGATGCAGCTTTCAGAACGCTGAGTCTCTGCTGTGTTTACAACACGCCGCCGTCTCCAGCAGGTCCAACAACACCACGAACAGGAGGCGCAGAGAAGCCTCCATTCTGAAATCGGTCGTGGATCTGAACCCCGGATGAGCGTGCTGTTTGGCGGAGTTCTATTTTTTCCGCGATGAGCATTTCCAGCTCCTCTCAATTTGTTTTGGATTAAATTGGGTTTTGATTGAGTCTCGTGGCTCTCATGTAGTCAGCAAAGGAATGCATGAAAGAACCATGAGTCTCGCCCCACTTTATTTGGAGTTAATTGTGTAATTGTTAATTACACAACATACATAATTAACTCAAAATAAAGGGGGTCGAGCAAAAATGTCTGATTACAGCTTGAAGCAAAAGGAAAGGAAAGTACTGTCCAAAGTACCTTTTTCCGATCAAAGCTTTAGACGACCACACAATACCGTCGAGAACTTCTACTTTCACTGTCTGTTCATACACGAGTACTTTATCTTCTTCGGGTAAAAAAAGAAGTGTTCATATATTCCGCGATGATGACTGTTGACCACTTCAAATATCCGTTCACAGGTGAGCCAGCTTAGTCTGACTGTAATAGAGTCTCCTACAAGCACGGCACACTTGCCCGGCTCGCCGAACGGCGTTTTCCGGGAACCCCCCCCCTGAAAGTGGACCGTAAAAACGGAGCTAATGGATGTAGCGCGGGCCTAAGTGGACTGAGGATGACGGAGGCAGAAAGCGCCTGAAAGCTTCCAGCCCAGGCGCTAGGAAGCCGCAAAAGACAGATAACATAAATAAAACAAAAATACAAACCAGGGAGAGACGGAGGGCTGAACACTTTATAGGCCGCGAATGGAGGGAGGGGGGGAGGAGGAGGAGGAGGAGGAGAAAAGGATGGAGACGAAGAGTAAGAGGAGGAAGATAGCTCCAGCCTCGACGGGCTCTTAAAAAACACATCACAACATAAAACAACCAGCTCTTTGGGAGCAATTAGGTACTGGTGTGTCTCGCTCAAGGACACCTGGGCAGAGCCGGCATCCCTCCACTCCAGATGTGCTTTAACTTGTTGGCTTACTGCTGGTCCGATATACAGCATATGTCCATAATGCTGCATAATATGATAATGTTCACCTCTGCTATGATAATGCTTTACACACACATCCCATATTTACATTTCATATTTACTGATCATTATCGTCAGTTTTCTTTTTCTTTTTAGTTGTTCTGTTGCTGCGTGAATGACACAATCACATTTTCTGCCGAGGATTAATAGAATTTAATTTTTCTTTTGAGTCATTTTATAATAAGAATCAGCGAGGAAGGAATATCTTCCCTGCCAAAAGGAAATGAGGGAGGAGACAGGAAGTGATGTCACAGAGAACAGAGGAGGCGGGGAACGATCAAACAGACGATCAGACGATCAGACGATCAGACGATCAGACGATCAGACGATCAGGGACAGAGACGAAGCGGGGGGGGGGAGAAGGTGGGGAGACAAGAGGTGGAGAGAAAAGGGAGGGAGGAGAGAGAGAGAGAGAGAGAGAGAGAGAGAGCGAGAGAGAGAGAGAGAGAGAGAGAGAGAGAGCGAGAGAGAGAGAGAGAGAGAAGGAGAGCTAAGTCGACAGGTGGCAGAAAGCGAGAGAGAGAGATAGAGAGAGAGAGAGAGAGAGAGAGAGAGAGAGCGAGAGAGGGAGGAGAGGAGAGAGAGAGAGAGAGAGAGAGAGAGAGGAGAGGGAATGGCAAAGGCGTGCCGGTTGGAGATGGAAAGCAGACGGAGACCATTTCCCTGCTGAGTAAGTGATATGTAATGATGTTAGTGCGGCCGGGTACACCTGCCAGAGGAGGGGAGGGGAGATGCTTGCTGGGAGGAGAGTACATATGGTGGTGGTGCTACTGGCCCACTTGAGCGGCTGAGCCTGGGAACGGAGCGTCGACGTCTTGTTCGAGTCCTTTGGTTCAGAAAAAACTACTTCTGCGGCGGGACCGAGTACATAAAAGCCAATAATCGGTGGTCCTTCTGCCTTTAACTGCCCTCCCCTCCTGAGCGGCCCCCTGAGGCCTGGGAAACGGAGCTGCACTCCACAGCTGTCTGGGTTCGAGTTATCCTCGGTAGTCAGTGACAAACACCTAGCTGGTGACTCAGTCTGTCGTAGCACCCGTGGTCACCCTGCGTGTCGTGTATTGAAGTCATGTCCACCGGCCACCCGAGTCACTCGCTTGGTCGCGAGATCCTGGCCTCTCACCATCGCGCGATCTTGCTATGACCGCGTTTGTGTAAACGGGGGGCCGATGTTTCTCCGTCGTATTAAAAAGACTGAAAGCGCAGAATGGATCCAACTCACAGGTCGTCAGACAAGGAACTCAAACAAACTGTCCGTCCCCATAATATGCCGAACCCGAGAGATCCAGAAGATCACCAATCCCCCTGTAATCCCGTGCAGACTGCTAAATGACAGCAGCTTTTAGATCTCAGACTGCGATAGGAGATATTAGATTTTAGCTGAGATAACTGGAGATTTTAAATGTTGGTCTATTTTAAATGTTTAGTCAATTTTAAATAGTATTGCTGTGCTGTAGTATTGATGTTTCATTGTAACAGCAAAATAACTCAGTGTTTTTAATGACAATTGTCTATGAACCTGGGATAACGCCGCAAGGTCAATAAAACAAAAAACGTACTAATTGTAGAATTAAAACAAAATACACATCGCGCCAAAACTACTAATTGTAGAATTACACATATTGAACACGTATCTAAATACATTTCATCGCGCGCCAAAATACTTTTTAAACAACTCAAAGAATGACCTTCTCAGCTGCCATACGTGCGTACTACTTTTTAAACAACTCAAAGAATGACCTTCTCAGCTGCCATACGTGCGTCGCTTGCGTGGCACGACCGTTTTCCGCTTAAATACACAATTTCCGCGAGGTTTCCGTCGGGGCTGAACACGCCCCCCCCCCCTGGCCAGGTGTGTGTTTACCTGGTCAGCTCTTCCTTGATCTTCATCGGCTCGTTGGGGTAGAACTTGACCCGGAAGCACATGGTGTAGGGTTGTCTAAAAGCTCCGCGGGGGGGAGGGGACACACACGAAAGCGTATGGAGTTAAGTTATTGTTACATAATATATGATTCAATTCGGTTCTTGTAGACTAACTTCCCAACCGCAGACAATTCACTCTCATAGGCCTGCTCTGTTAGCTCTACAGTTAGAATAAGGAACCGTGATTTCAGCAAAGGCGAAAAATACCTTTATAATTATAGACAAAGATAATAGATAGATAGGACGATTCGAACGTGGCATTGTGTTTACTATTGAAATTCAAGCACTAATTAGCGTCAAGTTACATACCACACAAACAACACAGCGACAACAAACCGTAAACGCATCACCCTATACTCATCACACACAACACATAGCGGTCCCACATATACTATTGGCTACAGACCTAATAATACTACACAACCTGACCAGAGCAGGAAGACTGAAGCATCTAGATGGTAATCCTCGAGATAGATCAAAGGAGCATATAACGAGAACATATTATGAACCGAATGGACTCAATTCGAACTGAACCATCTCGACATATCCCCAGCGTCTCTCCTGTGCCTCGCCTCCCAGATAAGAATGTCGGCTTATTGGAACAAACATATAGTAACATACTGCAAGACAGTGATACGAGATAACAGTGGAATCAGATGTCTTGACTTGATTTCCACGTAAAGGAAACCTAACCCATTATCACATTCCAAGAACACAGGAAAGAGTGAGATGCATAGATAGGATAGTGATACGTGAACAAAGTATGCAGAATGGCAACAGAACAAATACAATTATCCATAACATGACACTGTGTTGATGTGTGTGTGCTGTGTGGTTATGTGTCCTGTGTGTGTGTGTGTGTGTGTGTATGTGTGTGTGTGTGTGGTGTGTGTGTGTGTGTGTGGTGTAGTGTGTGTGTATGTGTGTGTGTGCATGACATGTACAAGGAGGAAACACACACACAAGTGATGCTGTAGGCCTGAGATCAAACAACATAATCCAAATCCCCTTCTGGGGCGCCAATATCAAGGTCACAAGGTAACACACACACACACACACACACACACACACACACACACACACACACACACACAGACACAGACACACACACACACACACACACACACACACACACACACACAGACACACACCAGACACACACACACGACACAGACACAGACACACACACAGACACAGACACGACACACACAGACACACACAGACACAGACACAGACACAGACAGACACACACACAGACACAGACACACACAGACAGACACAGACACGACAGACACACAGAGACAGACAGACAGACACAGACACAGACAGACAGACACACAGACACACAGACAATCAGACAGACGGAGAGGCAGACAGACAGGCAGACAAGCAGACAGACGGAGAGGCAGACACGAGTGAAAAGTAAAAAAATACAACGAGTAAACAACTGTGGTTAATTTACTGACGTTATTTAATCCCCTAAAGCTTTTGGACTACATTTAAAAAAAAAAATCTACTCCAAACATTTATCGGCCTACTAGGAGTCACGCATTCACCCCCAGCATCCCTGGCAGCCGATCAAACTGAATTATTAACGACGCTGTAAGCGGTGTCATCGTGTTGGCTAACCTCCTGTTAGCACCCCCCCGCCCTCCACACTCCAGACGTTTGACTTCAACTCCTCTACTTGCTCTCCAAAGCGCTTACTCTCGCATTTCTCCGAGTTCTTTCTCATCTGATCTGAGATTCAGACGGACGATCAGAGGAGATCATTCCTGTTATCAAGAGGCAGCGCAGCAGAAGTGACTGTCATACCACCTCTTGCAGACAGATAGACGACGTGATGGACGGACAGACGTACACACAGACGTACAGACAGACTGACAGACAGACAGATAGACGTACAGACAGAAGGCATTTAGTTAATTCAGACTGACAGACAGATAGACGTACAGACAGAAGGCATTTAGTTAATTCAGTATGTTTTTATTTTCTTCTACGACCATTTTTACTTTTTTTACTTATTTATTTCTCTGCCTTTTTATTGGATCTTTTTTTTCTATTTTCTGTTTTATTTATGTGTGTTGTTTTTATGTGTTTGCCATAATGTAAAGCACTTTGCTGCATTTTATGTATGAAAGATGCTATGCAAATAAAAAACATCCAAAAATATAAAAAGTATTGTTAACATAAAAAGAAAACTACCTATATCATGTTTATGTTGTTCTTGTGTTTAACTGTAGCCCTGTGCCGTCATGGTGGAATAAACATTGAACGTGGGGAGGGGTGCCATGTGGTGGTAATATGTTTGTTAGTTTGAGGCCCTGGGCTTAAAACTAACTTACAAACTAACTAACTTGGCCCCATATGGGCTAGTTGATTCTCTGGTTATTTGTATTTGTTCTGTTGCATTTCACTGCATAACCTCTATGTACTGTACATAACCTCTATGTACTCTACATAATCCTCTGTGTTCTTGAATGTTGAATAATGGAGTTAAGGTTTCACTTCAGCTCCAAATAAAGAGTAAACGCTGATACGATTCCACTGTTGTGTCCATGTCATTGCCACACCTATGTTACATTAGGATCGACTTACTGGGAAGCAACAGGACGCTTAGGTTTCGTGTTCGTCCCACAAAATTTCGTAAAACGAAACCGAAACTTAAAATCATCTTTGCTTAGGGACCGTCGTGCAAATATAGACCATTTCACGATAGGAAATACGTTTTCGTGTGTAGGCCTACAACACGCACTTCTGCATTTTATGTATGAAAGATGCTATGCAAATAAAGTTTATTATTATTATTATGTTTATGATTATTATTATTAGTAGTAGTATTATTAATGACGTACAACAGATTCCTTTTTTTTGTTATTGAGTATTAGTTGGAGACCTATTAGTAGGGACTGGTGTTGTCTAAAAAAAAGATCTGTCAAAATAGATCGCTAAACAAATTAAAATAGCCACGCGTTCTAATCCATCGATGAACAATTGTTGTAGACGGTCCCTTACCTGGAAGTGTATTACGGTAATTCAGTCCGCAGTCAGGCAGTCAGACGCGCGTTGTTGTTGCTCAGCTGTGTCGTCGTGTTCGAGAACTGAAGAGAGATGTGACCCACACAGGTGCGTGGAAGAAACGATGTATTTTATAATATATATACGATATAGGTGTTTTAAAAGTGTATTTGAATGTTTTTTAAGAGCGTTTACTTGCAATGCAAATCTGCAGCCTAGTTTGTAAAGTAGATACCAGCTACCAATAACAAATCTCCAATAAAAATCGTTCAGGTTGATTTGATGCGTGTCTTCCATTTCATAATGACGAGAAGAGGTCTGTTTTTTGTATACAGTACAACATATATAGACCACAGAGGGGGTCAGAAAGACGTCTTCAGATCAGATGGAGCAGAACTCACAGGGTGACCCACAGGGTGACCCACAGACTGACCCACAGGGTGACCCACGAGACACAGGCAGAGAGACAAGACAGACAGACAGACAGACAGAGAGACAGAAGAGACAGACACAGACAGAGACAGAGAGACAGAGACAAGACACAGACAGAGAGACAAGACAGAGACACAGACAGAGAGACAGACAGAACAGAGACACAGACAGAGAGAGACAGAGAGACAGAGACAGAGAGACAGGACAGAGAGACAATGACACAGACAGAGAGACAGAGAAGAGACAGACAGACAGACAGACAGACAGACAGAGAGACAGACAGAGAGACAGAGACAGGAGACAACAGACAGAGAGACAGGACAGAGAGACAGCAGAGACAGACAGAGAGACAGACGAGAGAGACAGAGAGACAGACAGAGAGACAGAGAGACAGACAGACAGAGAGACAGACAGAGAAAATAATACTTTCTATCTTTAGATTGAGACGCGGGAATGTGCCGGAGGTCAGCGTCGAGATGTTGAGACGCTTCTGATGTTTCCCGAAACCCGAAGGGAAATTTGACTCACGTATGTCACGAGAGATACCTTTTGTTAATGCTTTCATTTTGTGTGTGTGTGTCTATGTGTGTGTGTATGTGCGTGCGTTTCTGTGTGTGTGTGTGTGTGTGTGTGTGTGTGCACGTGTGTGTGTGTGTGTATGTGTTCCAGGTATCTCCTGTACCTCCAGTTAAAGAGAGACGTCTACCACGGCCGTCTCCTCTGTCCCTTTGCAGATGCTGCTTACTTGGGAGCCTGCATCGTACAGGGTGAGTCAGCACCAACGTTTACTACGGTCCCTGACACACTAACACTCACAGACTGTACACACAAACTACTATTTGGTACGGCCCCTGACCCACTAACACTCATATACACACACGGTCCCAAAAGAAAAAGACTAAGACTAAGACAAGAATAATTTGGTCTTTTTATCTGCGAAATTGGGAAAATCTTCCAGCCAAGCAACACTTTTAACATACAGTATAACCTTGCATTTTTGCGTCAAATCTATCAGCCATTGGCGGGTGACAGGTGTAATATCTGATTTGAATTAAAAGTACCATTTGTCCATATAAAGCCTTTTAAAAGTAACTCATTCATTAACTAACTAATACATGTCATGAGGTCATGATGAGTACTTGAGTACTTCACTAATCACTCGGAACTATAAAATTATAATTATAATTCCTCCTTGACAGTTGGTTAGAAAATGTATTAAATGTCTATTTTAGCAGACAGACGGTAATTTTATCTTCTTCCAAAAGAAACCGAACTGCACCAACTTATTAACGGGTGCGTTCACGGCTGTCCGGAACAAGTGTGTCATTTTAAAAGCACAACTGATCTGTATTTAATGAACGCAGTTGATATTCAAATGGGACACATTGATGGATGAGTGTGTGGTCTTATTTTCTTCTCTCCCATAAGGAGGATTCAGAATCTTAAGTCCATGTGTTGTATTACCAGTATAATTTGTACTGCCAGACGTCACCTCTTGTACTCAGCGTGTACTGTGTCTCATAACCAGACTTTTCCATATTTGTTTAGATTTCTCATTTCTGCTGCTCCTTTTGGTGTAAATACTGTAAATATTGTGAATATTCTGATCCCTCCAATTCGTGTTATTTGTATTGTATTGTTCTTTTGCACATTCCACACTTTTTCATTTCACTGCACATCCTGTATGTGTATGTGACAATTAAACTTGTTTGTTTAATTTTAATCCTTTTTTTATTTGTATTTATTATTATATATATGAGTAGATATTCTTAATCTGGATATCAATATCCATGTTATGACCTTCAACCATATCTCCGTCAACCATAGCCAGCATCCCCTGAGACTGAGTAGGGCTGTGATTGGCTCAGCGAGGAGAACGCTGAGCCGCCACCGCAGCGTGTGATTGGCTGATGCCGAGGTTCTCTCTCTCTTCCATGTCGTTAGGATGAAGACAAAAGAGAGAGAGGGGTTTAGTGTTTAATTAAAGCCCCGGCAGCCTCCATTTAACCTGCATTAAGCTCTGGAGGAGAACATGGCCGGTTAGCACTGCAATGTCAAAGGAACATCCTCCTGTAAAATGTATATTGATCACGTTACCGACCATCGTTCATATATATATATATATATATATATTTAAATCTATCCAATCAGACTTACACACTCAATATTTAGTGTGTAAGACTATAGTGGAAAGGATTTGAAGATTTGAAGGCAGGTGCGGGGATATGGTTTGGTTAGCCACATAACCACATGCTTTTTAAACATTGATATTTACAGTAATCACACAAAGAGTAACATGCGGTTTATTTCTTGCCAGCTGAACTCGGGGACTACGACCCGGACGAACACCCGTCCGACTACATCCGAGACTTCAAACTCTTCCCCAAACAATCCCTGAAGCTGGAGAGGAAGATCATCGAGATTCACAAGAATGAGCTCAGGTGCCATGACACAAATATAATACATTCCCTTTGTCTTCTGTTGAAAACATATCAATGTTTAACATATTCAACCTTTAATATATTCAACGGTCAACGTTGGATGCTTCATTTTGAGAATAAGATATTGTCCTTTCCACTTTATTCAAAGTTTGAGTGCATTACTCAAGACCCAGACTGATGGAGTTAGTTTGTTAAATTTGACCTACATCCCAGCTCTGGTTCTCTGCTAGAATAATACTCTAGTGTTGTTGAGAATAGAATCATATTGAATAATGAGGAGGAATTGGATTCGCACCACGACACGCCACGATCACTATAATGGTGCATAAATACATATTCAACACATATCCATCACAGAGTCGTGTGGTAGAACAAAGTCAGCCCTTCTGACGGGGGGGGCCATACAAAACCAGTTCAGTACAGCTGGGTCTCTGCGTCTCTGTTTCCCCATCGCTCAACGTTATCGCTGTGACGTGAGCTCTTCTGACCGCCGTCGACACAGACAGTATGTATGAGATCAACGATACGTTCTTGAGCATCACAGCGCAGCTTAGCATCACAGTGGGGGGGGGGGGGGGGGGGGGGGGGGGTGTCGTCCCCGGGAAAACGAAAAGGGATTTAAATCGGTACGGAGGCGTCCCGTGTGTCAGACTGGGTGTAGTTGAAGTGCGGAACAGCGTTAAAGTGCTAAAGTAGGACACGGTGGATGGCGCCGGCAAACACATTGCGACGTTTACCCATCTTTTTTTTTTCCCCCCCCTCAAGATGTTCAACAAAAGCAAATGAAATGTGGGGCAGCGGGAAAGTCTAGTGGTGGTCAGGGTGACGCCCGGAAGGTTCTGGGTCTGAGCAACAGTCCGCAGGGCAACGCTGAGCGAGACGGCTGACCCCTTACCTGTGCATTAAAGATGTGAATAGAAGCCGTTAAACGACTCTGGCAAACAGTGCTGACACGGTGTTAACATTGTCCTCTCCTACCCCCTTTCTGTTCTCTCTTCCCCTCCTCTCCTTTCAACTCACGTCTCCTCTTGTTTCTGTCTCCTCTCCTCCTCTCTCCTCTTATCACCACTTCTTACTGCCGTTTCCTTCACCAATTTCCTTCTCCTTATACTCATCTCATGCCCTCTCCTCTCTCCTCCTCCTCTCCTCTCTCCTCTCTCCTCTCTCCTCTCTCCTCTCATCCCCTCTCCTCTCTCCTCTCTCCTCTCTCCTCTCTCCTCTCTCCACTCCTTTCATCTCTCCTCTCTCCTCTCTCCTCTCTCCTCTCTCTTCTCCTCTCTTCTCTCTCCTCTCATCCCCTCTCTCTCCTCTCTTCTCTCTCCTCTCTCCTCTCTCCTCTCTCCTCTCTCATCTCTCCTCTCATCCCCTCTCCTCTCTCCTCTCTCCTCTCTCCTCTCTCTCCTCTCTCTCCTCTCTCCTCTCATCCCTCTCCTCCTCTCCCCTCTCGTCTCCCCTCTCTCCTCTCTCCTCTCTCCTCTCTCCTCCTCTCTCCTCTCTCCTCTCTCCTCTTTCTCCTCTCCTCTCCTCTCCTTCAGGGGACAAACGGCTGCGTTAGCCGAGCTCAATATGCTCCAAAGGGCGCACACTCTGGAGACTTATGGGGTGGACCCCCACCCATGCAAGGTTAGTTGACCCCCGGCCACCCATGCAAGGTTAGTTGACCCCCGCCACCCATGCAAGGTTAGTTGACCCCCGGCCACCCATGCAAGGTTAGTTGACCCCCGCCACCCATGCAAGGTTAGTTGACCCGGCCACCCATGCAAGGTTCGTTGACCCGGCCACCCATGCAAGGTTAGTTGACCCCCGCCACCCATGCAAGGTTAGTTGACCCCCACCACCCACGCAAGGTTAGTTGACCCCCGGCCACCCATGCAAGGTTAGTTGACCCCCGCCACCCATGCAAGGTTAGTTGACCCGGCCACCCATGCAAGGTTAGTTGACCCCGGCCACCCATGCAAGGTTAGTTGACCCTGCCACCCATGCAAGGTTAGTTGACCCCCACCACCCATGCAAGGTTAGTTGACCCCCGCCACCCACGCAAGGTTAGTTTACCCGGCCACCCACGCAAGGTTAGTTGACCCCGGCCACCCATGCAAGGTTAGTTGACCCCCGCCACCCATGCAAGGTTAGTTGACCCCCACCACCCATGCAAGGTTAGTTGACCCGGCCACCCATGCAAGGTTAGTTGACCCCCACCACCCATGCAAGGTTAGTTGACCCCCGCCACCCATGCAAGGTTAGTTGACCCGGCCACCCATGCAAGGTTAGTTGACCCCACCACCCATGCAAGGTTAGTTGACCCCCACCACCCATGCAAGGTTAGTTGACCCCCGCCACCCATGCAAGGTTAGTTGACCCGGCCACCCATGCAAGGTTAGTTGACCCGGCCACCCATGCAAGGTTAGTTGACCCGGCCACCCATGCAAGGTTAGTTGACCCCCGGCCACCCATGCAAGGTTAGTTGACCCGGCCACCCATGCAAGGTTAGTTGACCCCCGCCACCCATGCAAGGTTAGTTGACCCGGCCACCCATGCAAGGTTAGTTGACCCCCGGCCACCCATGCAAGGTTAGTTGACCCCCGGCCACCCATGCAAGGTTAGTTGACCCGGCCACCCATGCAAGGTTAGTTGACCCCCGCCACCCATGCAAGGTTAGTTGACCCGGCCACCCATGCAAGGTTAGTTGACCCCCGGCCACCCATGCAAGGTTAGTTGACCCCCGCCACCCATGCAAGGTTAGTTGACCCACGCCACCCATGCAAGGTCAGTTGACCCCCACCACCCACGCAATAGTGATGGAGGATTCTTTCACCCACTTCGGTACTTCGACATGAAATATAGTAAATATCGTGTTGAATTAATTATTTCGAGTGTTCCAGAATGGATGCATCATCCTGTTCAGTGGCACACGGAGGTTCAGTAACTGATGACCCGAGAGTGGAGACCCACCCCGTGTGGCTATATATCATCAGGGCCGTGCAGCTATATTTCATCAGTGACACGTCAGTGACACTGTGCTTTGTACCACAGTAGAGGTATATATAAAAAAACCATACGCACACCATGAACGCTTTGGAACTTGTCTAATATGCAAAAATATTGTACATTTTTCAATTGCAAAGTGCGAAGGTGATTAATAGCGCGACACAATGTACCACCCCCATCGGAGCAGTCGGGAATGTGAGAGAATATGAATTCACATTTAGTTAGCAGATATACATTTTTTTTATATATTAACACGCTGTGACATCATTTGCTGACATTTGTAAACCATACAACCTTAGATACAGTAAAATCATTACAAAGATTTGTATTTTATCACAAATCTAATTAAATTGTCTCCCCCCTCGTGAGAGTCAGAGTGCTGAAGAGAGACCTTAAGAAGCCTATTGAGGAGGAGATTTGGCCATTTCTGGCCGTGCTGAGGATTTCCTCACCTGTTTGAATTCACTTTGGAGGAGCTTATTCATTCATTCTTCCCTATGGTGACTCTCTGCTCCAGTGTGGTTCTTCTCAGGGAAGCTGGTCATTCACATATATGAGAATGTATGTGCTTTCATTGTAGTCGGCCTCACCTGGAACTCACTTATGAAACACAAGTGACAAGATAGTGAGAGGGAGGGAGAGAGCTACATAAAGAAAAAGAGAGAGAGAGGTAGAGGGACAGAGAGAGAGAGAGAGACAGAGAGAGGCAGAGAGAGACAGAGAGAGGCAGAGAGAGGCAGAGAGAGACATAGAGAGGCAGAGAGAGGCAGAGAGAGGCAGAGAAAGAGAGAGAGGCAGAGAAAGAGAGAGAGACAGAGAGAGAGAGGGAGAGATAGAGAGAGAGAGAGAGATTGATAGAGAGAGGGAGAGAGATCTGCTTATTCAACTCGAAGGTTTATTTAATATTTCAACCACCATCATCATCATCCAACCATCCACCCGCTAAGGTCTCTAGTGTGTGTGTGTGTGTGTGTGTGTGTGTGTGTCTGGTGCTCTAGTGCGCGTTGCCATTGATTTTGTTGGCGTATCGGTCGCCATGGAGATAATGACGGACAGTCCGCACCCCTGCTGTGCGTCCGCCTGCGTCCCGCAATGTCGTGCTCATGTGCTCCCTCTCAATTTATATAATTATACATATACTGTGTGTGCGTGTGTGTGTGCGTGTGTGTGTGTGTGTGTGTGTGTGTGTGTGTGTGTGTGTGTGTGGTGTGTGTGTGTGTGTGTGTGTGTATCTGCGTGTGTGTGTGTGCGTGTGTGCGTAGGACTTCACCGGCTCCACAGCCTTCCTGGGTTTCACAGCCACAGGCTTCGTGGTCTTCCAGGGCAACAAGAGAATCCACCTTCTCAAATGGTAACCGTTTCATCTGAACATTACAATTACATTTACATTTACATTTACATTGAGGGCATTTGTCAGACGCTTTTATCCAAAACGACTTACAAAGAGTACATTTGTTGAAGGAGACAGCAATATATCACTGTGGTACATAAAGATAAGAATAGAGCAGATTTCAAGCATTCATAGTTACAAGGTTAATAGAACGAGTTTCATAATTGCTAGGTTGCCTGCATAATAGCTGAGATAAGAGCAGACGTGTCATTCTGAGTGCATTACCAACATCTAAGAACATACAATATGCTGAACATTGTAGTGAGTACTATCTGATCAACACACGCTGATGAGCTGTAAGGTGGACAGTCTGTGCCACCAGTACCTAGTACAACAACGACACGTTTTGACTGAAAACACCATTTTCAAACTCAAGTGGATCAGGCCTGAAGTTTGTCGAGGCAAATATTTTGTCTTTGACTTGCACTGGGTTACGTTCAACTTTGGTGACGCACACTTTTACTATCCCCTCACAATTGTATAGCCTCCAGTGCAAATATGAACGAAGATCCATACATTTTCAGCGTAATTTTTGGTTTTTGACTGTAACTTACAGTATGCTTTGTGATTCCCAGGGCTGATGTCAGCAAGCTGAAATTCGAAGGGAAGACTTTCTACGTCATCGGGATTCAGAAAGAGGTGAGGTCCGATTCGTGACGTGTTTCTTTTTCAAAGTACAAAATCATAAATGTTAATCTTAATCATCATTAATACTGTAAAAGCTAGTTCATCTTCCTGAGCCCTTTCTCGCATGTTTCTGTTTGTTTTGCTCATTTGTTTGTTTCCTTCTCTTTGCCCTCGACCTGTACACTGTTCTGTTTGTGTTCCTAACAGTCAGCTTATATTTGTAATCCTTGTGTGGAGTGGTAACATTGGAATAAGGTGAGCGACTAGTATGGTCTTTTTTGTTTGCCTCTAGTTGTTATAGCTGTACACTGACTCATGACGCTATCAACACTGATATATCTGTAGTATAGCATAGGATAAAATATCTACTGTACGTCGTGTGTGTGTGTGTGTGTGGTGTGTGTGTGTGTGTGTGGTGTGTGTGTGTGTGGTTTATCTATGTGTGGTAGCAGCGATGTCCTGTTTCAGATCTCCTTGACAGGCAGGATTCACTATAACACAATGGTGGGTGTGTCACCCATATCCTCATTGTTGACTATTTTTCCATAATTTATCAATATAATTTTGAAAATAGTTATAATTATCGGCCGGGGGGGGCCCAAACTACCTGACTCCCGGTTCCAAATTCAGAATTTCCGAATTTTCCACACCCAAAACAAAATTCTGGTTGGGAAATTTGCACTTCACCCCCACAATGTCTTGTGTCGTGTGTGTGTGTGTGTGTTTATGCTTGTGTTTGTGTGGGATGTGGTGGGGAAACACCGAATGGTACCGGTGCATTGGATCTGGGGCACAAGAATTCCTCTGAGACAGAGTTACGGTAGATCAGAGCTACAACGCACACATTAGAGGAGCATCGATTGGATGACAAAGTAGTCGGACTGGTGATATATGTGTGTGTGTGTGTGTGTGTGTGTGTGTGTGTGTGTGTGTGTGTGTGTGTGTGTGTGTGTGTGGGTTCTTCTCTTTATATTCCCACAAGCTCTGTTCTACTGCAGCCCTGCCTGTGGTTCTTGCCCTCCGTTGAAATGCACAGGAACCACACCGCTACGATCGAGCCGATCTATACGTTAGAACTTCATCACCGTTTATCAACCGCTCGCTTTTTACGTTGGGAAACATCCGTGGTGCGAAATCGACCGATGTACCGTTGTCGCTCGCCGTCACCTCACCGTGAGTGACAGCGAGCAACTCGACGACTCAATCATTTGGTCAAAGGGATCAAACCGGTTGAATCGATCGATTTTGCGCCTCATCGCTGTTTCGTCACCTCACCTCGCCAGCCCCGTGCGTGTGTGTGTGTATGTGTGTGTGTGTGTGTGTGTTTGTCGCTGTTTATCATGTTTGGCTGAAAATGCAGTTTTATCTTTTGTGTGTGTGTGTTTCTGTCTCTTCTTCGTCTGTGTGTGTGTATACATACTCATCACACTGGTGAGTAACAGTCAAGCGGTCACACGCAAATTAAAAAAAACGAAATAAAATTAGTTTTCACGTTGTAACTCCACTCCAAACCCCTTGTGATGTACACATACACACCACCACCCTTACACCAACCTCAACTCAAACACCGACCACGTCACCGTGTGTGTATACTGTAAGAACCCTCTCCACCGCGTGTGTGTGTGTGTGTGTGTGTGTGTCTGTGTGTGTCTATTGTAAGAACCCTTCTTTTCCCGCTGTCTGTCTGTCTTGTGCCCGTCTTGTCCTGCAGTGTTGTGTTGGTGTGGTGTTCCAATGTAAAGTCAAACGCCTTATATGCAGTATATAACAATTGCTGTACACTGAGCTTACACGACGAGACATACCTTCCAAGACATTTCACACACACACACACACGCACACACACACACACACACACACACACACACAGACAAGATTGTTGAATCAAATCGATGTCTCGGAGGGTGGAGGGTCACTGACTACAACCAGAGAGAGAGAGAGTGCGTTTTAGTCGTG
>PIJE02002124.1:12500-22500 GCA_002895965.2 Coryphaenoides rupestris | reverse complement strand
ACACACACACACACACACACACACACACACACACACACACACACACACACACACACACACACACACACACACACACACACACACTCTCCAACAGTTCAGCATATTGCAGAACTGTTACTTTGATTCAACAGCGATTGTCAAGAGTTCAATATTGATTCGATGCGCGGAGTTGGGGGGTGTGTGTGTGTGTGTGTGTGTGTGTGTGTGTGTGTGTGTGTGTGTGTGGGGGGGGCGTGTTCTGAGCAGAGAGGACAAGAAGACACGACAGAACAACTTGTTAAATCTACAAGATTCCACATGTTATATCCCGTCAACATACACAATTACACACACATATAGGTGGAGTAAGTAAGTCAGTGAGTACATAAGTAAGTAAAGTTGTATTTATATAGCGATTTTTAAAACAAACAGTTACAAGGTGCATCAAGGCTTAACGCAACCTCATGGAATTACAATATACTAAAAAGATGTTAGGAGAAAGCGACTGAAAGCGAGAACCAACTAGTCCTGAAGTTAAATACATTTAAATATATTACAAACACGAGTGCTTGCGGGTGTATCTCTTTGACCAAATCTAGTGAGACGTCTTCCAAGTTCATGAGTTCAAGAGACTCCTTGTTCCCAAACACACTCACTCACTGTGGGATTATGAATCGACGGCGGCTAAAGGCTAAAGGCGATAATAGCCAAGTGACTTAAGACGCTCTCCGAAAAAGCCAGACAACACGACTAAAACGCACACTCTCTCTCTCTCTGGTTGTAGTCAGTGACCCTCCACCCTCCGAGACATCGATTTGATTCAACAATCTTGTCTGTGTGTGTGTGTGTGTGTGTGTGTGTGTGTGTGTGAAATGTCTTGGAAGGTATGCCTCGTCGTGTAAGCTCAGTGTACAGCAATTGTTATATACTGTATATAAGGCGTTTGACTTTACATTGGAACACCACACCAACACAACACTGCAGGACAAGACGGACACAAGACAGACAGACAGCAGGAAAAGAAGGGTTCTTACAATAGACACACACAGACACACACACACACACACACACACACACACACACGGTGGAGAGGGTTCTTACAGTATACACACACGGTGACGTGGTCGGTGTTTGAGTTGAGGTTGGTGTAAGGGCGGTGGTGTGTATGTGTACATCACAAGGGGTTTGGAGTGGAGTTACAACGTGAAAACTAATTTTATTTCGTTTTTTTTAATTTGCGTGTGACCGCTTGACTGTTACTCACCAGTGTGATGAGTATGTATACACACACACAGACGAAGAAGAGACAGAAACACACACACACAAAAGATAAAACTGCATTTTCAGCCAAACATGATAAACAGCGACAAACACACACACACACACACACACACACACACACGGGGCTGGCGAGGTGAGGTGACGAAACAGCGATGAGGCGCAAAATCGATCGATTGAACCGGTTTGATCCCTTTGACCAAATGATTGAGTCGTCGAGTTGCTCGCTGTCACTCACGGTGAGGCGACGGCAAGCGACAACGGTACATCGGTCGATTTCGCACCACGGATGTTTCCCAACGTAAAAAGCGAGCGGTTGATAAACGGTGATGAAGTTCTAACGCAGAGATAGGCTCAATCGTAGCGATGTGGTTCCTGTGCATTTCAACGGAGGGCAAGAACCACAGGCAGGGCTGCAGTAGAACAGAGCTTGTGGGAATATAAAGAGAAGAACCCACACACACACACACGCACACACACACACACACATATATCACCAGTCCGACTACTTTGTCATCCAATCGATGCTCCTCTAATGTGTGCGTTGTAGCTCTGATCTACCGTAACTCTGTCTCAGAGGAATTCTTGTGCCCCAGATCCAATGCACCGGTACCATTCGGTGTTTCCCCACCACATCCCACACAAACACAAGCATAAACACACACACACACACACGACACAAGACATTGTGGGGGTGAAGTGCAAATTTCCCAACCAGAATTTTGTTTTGGGTGTGGAAAATTCGGAAATTCTGAATTTGGAACCGGGAGTCAGGTAGTTTGGGCCCCCCCCGGCCGATAATTATAACTATTTTCAAAATTATATTGATAAATTATGGAAAAATAGTCAACAATGAGGATATGGGTGACACACCCACCATTGTGTTATAGTGAATCCTGCCTGTCAAGGAGATCTGAAACAGTGACATGCTGTTACACACATAGATAACCACACACACACACACACACACACACACACACACACACACACACACACGCGTACAGTAGATATTTATCCTATGTATACATACAGTATATTCAGTGTGTAGTGTCATGAGTCAGTGTACAGTATAACACATAGACAAACAAAAAGACATACTAGTCGCTCACTTATCCAATGTTACCATCCACACAAGGATTACAAATATAGCTGACTGGAAACAAACAGAACATTGTACAGTCGAAGGCAAGAGAGAAGGAAACAAACAAATGAGCAAAACAAACAGAAACATGCGAGAAAGGGCTCAGGAAACGAACTAGCTTTTACAGTATAATGATGATTAAGATTAACATTTATGATTTTGTACTTTGAAAAAGAACACGTCACGAATCGGACCTCACCTCTTTCTGAATCCCGATGACGTAGAAAGTCTTCCCTTCGAATTTCAGCTTGCTGACATCAGCCCTGGGAATCAGAAAACAGAGTTACAGTCAAAAACCAAAAGCAAAGTGTGTGTAAATACGCTGAAAATGTTGGATCTTCGTTCATATTTGCACTGGAGGCTATACAATTGTGAGGGGATAATAAAAGTGTGCGTACCAAAGTTGAACGTAACCCAGTGCAAGTGAAAGACAAAATATTTGGCTCGACAAACTTCAGGCCTGATCCACTTGAGTTTGAAAATGGTGTTTTCAGTCAAAACGTGTCGTTGTTGTACTAGGTACTGGTGGCACAGACTGTCCACCTTACAGCTCATCAGCGTGTGTTGAAGAAGATAGTACTCACTACAATGTTCAGCATATTGTATGTTCTTAGATGTTGGTAATGCACTCAGAATGACACGTCTGCTCTTATCTCAGCTATTATGCAGGCAACCTAGCAATTATGAAACTCATTCTATTAACCTTGTAACTATGAATGCTTGAAATCTGCTCTATTCTTATCTTTATGTACCACAGTGATATATTGCTGTCTCCTTCAACAAATGTACTCTTTGTAAGTCGTTTTGGATAAAAGCGTCTGACAAAAATGTAAATGTTGTTGTGCTGCTTCCATCTCTCAGAACGGTTACCATTTGAGAAGGTGGATTCTCTTGTTGCCCTGGAAGACCACGAAGCCTGTGGCTGTGAAACCCAGGAAGGCTGTGGAGCCGGTGAAGTCCTACGCACACGCACGCACACACACACGCACGATACACACACACACACACACACACACACACACATGCAGATACACACGCACACACACACGCACACATGCAGATACACACGCACACACACACACGCACACAGTATATGTATAATTATATAAATTGAGGGCGCACATGAGCACGACATTGCGGGACGCAGGCGGACGCACAGCAGGGGTGTGGACTGTCCGTCATTATCTCCATGGCGACCGATACGCCAACAAAATCAATGGCAACGCGCACTAGAGCACCAGACACACACACATACACTAGAGAGACCTTAGCGGGTGGATGGTTGGATGATGATGATGGTGGTTGAAATATTAAATAAACCTTCGAGTTGAATAAGCAGATCTCTCTCCCTCTCTCTATCAATCTCTCTCTCTCTCTCTCTCTGTCTCTCTCTCTCCTCTCTCTCTTCTCTTCCTCCTCTCTCCTTTCTCTCTCTCTTTCTCTCTCTTCTCTTCTCTCTCTCTCTCTCTCTGTCTCTCTCTCTCTCTCTCTGTCTCTCTCTCTCTCTCTCTCTTTTTCTTTATGTAGCTCTCTCCTTCCCTCTCACTATCTTGTCACTTGTGTTTCATAAGTGAGTTCCAGGTGAGGCCGACTACAATGAAAGCACATACATTCTCATATATGTGAATGACCAGCTTCCCTGAGAAGAACCACACTGGAGCAGAGAGTCACCATAGGGAAGAATGAATGAATAAGCTCCTCCAAAGTGAATTCAAACAGGTGAGGAAATCCTCAGCACGGCCAGAAATGGCCAAATCTCCCCCTCAATAGGCTTCTTAAGGTCTCTCTTCAGCACTCTGACTCTCACGAGGGGGGAGAAAATTTAATTAGATTTGTGACAAAATACAAATTTTTGTAATGATTTTATTGCATCTAAGGTTGCATCGTTTACCCTCATCAATGGTAAATATAAAGGCAAAATTATGCAATATAAGAAAGTATTTGTGTTCAAATCAATAAGTTTGTGAATATTGCCATTCATACAGGCCAAATGTCAGCAAATGATGTCACAGCATGTTAATATTTATTTAAATGTATATCTGCTAACTAAATGTGAATTAATATTCTCTCACATTCCCGATGGGGGTGGTACATTGTGTCGCACTATTAATCACCTTCGCACTTTGCAATTGAAAAATGTACAATATTTTTGCATATTAGACAAGTTCCAAAGCGTTCATGGTGTGCGTATGGTTTTTTTTTATATACCTCTACTGTGGTACAAAGCACAGTGTCACTGACGCGTCACTGATGAAATATAGCTGCACGGCCCTGATGATATATAGCCACACGGGGTGGGTCTCCACTCTCGGGTCATCAGTTACTGAACCTCCGTGTGCCACTGAACAGGATGATGCATCCATTCTGGAACACTCGAAATAATTAATTCAACACGATATTCACTATATTTCATGTCGAAGCAACGAAGTGGGTGAAAGAATCCTCCATAACTATTGCATGGGTGGCGGGGGTCAACTAACCTTGCATGGGTGGCGGGGGTCAACTAACCTTGCATGGGTGGCGGGGGTCAACTAACCTTGCATGGGTGGCGGGGGTCAACTAACCTTGCATGGGTGGCGGGGGTCAACTAACCTTGCATGGGTGGCAGGGGGTCAACTAACCTTGCATGGGTGGTGGGGGTCAACTAACCTTGCATGGGTGGTGGGGGTCAACTAACCTTGCATGGGTGGCAGGGTCAACTAACCTTGCATGGGTGGCGGGGGTCAACTAACCTTGCATGGGTGGCCGGGTCAACTAACCTTGCATGGGTGGCGGGGGTCAACTAACCTTGCATGGGTGGCGGGGGTCAAACACCGCTGCACCAGTAGAGGCAGCACACACACACACACACACACACACACACACACACACACACACACACACACGCGCACACACACACACGGATATTATGCAGAGGTCACCATCCCTCCATCAGTCCCGTTACCCCGGAGACACCAATCACAGCAGGCTATAAATACCGATTTTCCCTCAGGACACCACCACGGCAGGTATGTGTGTGTGCGCGCACGTGTGTGTGTGTGTGTGTGTGTGTGTCTGTGTCTGTGTGTGTGCGTGTGAGCGTGTGTGCGTTATTTAAAGGTGGCCCAGCCGTGACATCAGGGAAACATAACAGGTTCACAGCTTAGGGGGGGGGGGCAGCCCTACTCCAAATATATTTATCAATTATTAATTTGGCTCCTGTGGTCCTGTCTCTCCGATAATGTGTTTGTTTGAGTTGTGTGTGTGTGTGTGTGTGTCTGTGTGTGTGTGTGTGTGTGTGTCTGTGTGTGTGTCTATGTGTGTGTGTGTGTGTGTGTGTGTGTGTGTGTGTGTGTGTGTGTGTGTGTGTGTGTGTGTGTGTGTGTGTGTGTGTGTGTGTGTGTGTGTGTGTGTGTGTGTGTGTCTGTGTGTGTGTGTGTGTGTGTGTGTCTCTGTGTGTGTGTGTGTGTGTGTGTGTGTGTGTGTGTGTGTGTGTGTGTGTGTGTGTGTGTGTGTGTGTGTGTGTGTGTGTGCACGCGCCCACATCTGTGTGTGTTATTTAGCTGACTCTGCAGTCGACATCTTGCAACCTATCACAAGGCTAAGATTGATGTTCGGTCCTGCGCTTCCCTGCCAAAGTCTCAGCCGTGCTTCTACATAATATATAATATAATATTAAACAGTGGCTCTCCACATCCAACACGGTCAGCACAACGGGCCCCACAGAACACCCTGAGTGTTGTACGATTTGATTTGAGTTGGTACCGGGAGCAAACGGAACTGGGATTACATCATTGTTATCCAAGAACGCTTATGTCACCCAATTCCCAAAACACAGTCGCTTTCTCTCTCTCTCTCTCTCTCTCTCTCTCTCTCACCTTTCCTTACCGTACATCTTATTTCTTCACCTTTCGGTCACCCTGTTCCTTCTTTTTCTTCACTTTATTGATATTTGGCAACTCCTCCTCAACACGGTTTTTACAAAATGGAAAACATTTCAGAGGGGGCGGCAGTAGCTCAAGAGGTAAGGGTGTTTCGTCTGGCAACAGGAAGGTTGCTGGTTCGATCCCCGGGCTCCTCCCCTCCTCCTAGCTAAGTGTGGAGGTGTCCCTGAGCAAGACGCCACCTAACCCTACCTGCTCCTGACGTGTTGGTTGTTACCTTGCATGGTTGAATTAATGGGTGAATGTGAGGCAATACTGTAAAGCGCAATATAAATGCAATCCAGTTACCATATATACTTCATCCAGTTATATGAATGAAACTGAACAGAACAACCCCAAAGGAGGTTCATTTTCTGCACTCGAGGCACTCAGAGCTCGACGTAGCGCCAACGCCGCAGTCGTACTGCAGAGGTCTGGGGACCGAGCGGGGGTCTCCACACCAAAAGGGTCCGCATTTAACGTCAGCACTTTCCTCTTTGTTGACACCACAACGTTCTAAGTGGGGGAAGACATTTTAGTTGGGCCATTAAAGGTTGACAGTAAACCCTGTGAGGGCGATGTAACTTAGCACCCTCCCCCCGTGCAGGCAGGGTGGAGGAGGAGGTGGAGGAGGAGATGGAGGAGGTGGTGGAGGAGGTGGAGGAGGCCATGTCCTTCCCCTACGACAAGTGGCGACCTTTCTGTGTCGTCCGGAGCAGCGGAATTGAACACCGTGTGTGAAATCTCTCTCTCTCTCTCTCTCTCTCTCTCTCTCTCTCTCTCTATCTCGCTGTCTCTCTCCCCTTTTCTCCATCACTTCATCAGCCGGATGTCCCTGTGTCTGTGTCTCTTACAAGCTGTCCTCCTTGTGCTCTATTCTTAGAGTTGACTTATCCTCTCTCTTTCACACCTCCTCGTTCGCGCCTTCAGTCTCTCTTTTGCTGTCTCCTTCAAATCTCTCTCTCTCTCTTTCTCTCTCTCTCTCTCTCTCTCTCTCTCTCTGTCCCTGTCTCTACCTTCCTCTCGCTGTCTTTTGTGTCTTTTTTAGTGCTTCCTCCACAACACTTTTATCTTCTTTTTTCTTTATCTCTATCTGTTAGCTTCTCCCTCTCTGACCTTTTCTCCTCCTTCTCTCCTCTCTCTCTCTCTCTCTCTCTCTCTCTCTCTCTCTCTCTCTCAGTGTGTCTCTCTCTCGCCTCTCTCACCCACACCCACACACACACACACACACACACATATTTTAGAAGACAAGATCAATGGTGTTGGCTCAGGGTCAGGTTGGGGAGCTATCACGGCAACCGTCTCCACCTTCCCCCGGCGGTCCGGCCTGGATGGGGGGCGCCGTGCTCGTAAAAAAAACCCAAAAAAAAACCACAAAGAAGCAAACTCGTAAAAAAAAAAAAAAGCGAATCAACGTACGAGTTACAATAACCGCTTCTAAAGAAGAGATTTACGGTGCACACAGTGTGCCGCGCTCTGCAGTTCAGTCCTCTGTTCTTCTGTTCGTCGTACAAATACCGGCTTTCTTTCTTCCGCCGAGTCATTTCTTCTTTTTTCGAACGACTCGGCGTTCACCTTAAGGTACCGCTGTGATGTCTATCAGAGACTGGCTTCAGCTGATTGCATTCTCTGTGAGGACTGTAGCACAGCGAGCGAACACAGGGCTGTCTGCTTTTTGGACGTACAGTACATCTGTGTGTTCATGTACGTTGATGTCTTGAAATCAGGCAAACTCTTGTCAGACCACAAACCACCAAGTATGATATCCGTAAGTATCAGCTGAACGCCCACAAGCCAATCACGCTCTCTCTCTCTTAGACTGTAGACGTGGCTTTCCCTGGAAACACATTGGATGCCTGATTTTGAAGTAGTTTCCTTTGGATGAATCTAGTGTGTGCAAATGACTAGTGTCAAGATAATTGACTATTTGTAGTGTGCAGTTCTATTTGTAGTGTGCAGTTCAAAATGTCACTCAGTTTATGAACAGTGTACAATAAATGTAATTTACATTTATCACGCCAGCCGTCTTCATTGCTGCTGTCAAGAGTCCCCAGAGCTCCAGGGATCAGAAGCTTTCGGATGCAGGCTGATGCGGGGGGGCCGCTAGCAGGGCGCTCGCGGGGCGCCTCTGGATAAAGCGCTCCTCCGGATCGGCTCTATTTTCAGAGCGCTTATCTGGGCTCTGGGAGGGGAAACCGGAAGCCAGCCCAAGGTCACCGGCTTGACCTCGCTCTGTTGTGGATTAAACTTTTTCCCCCGTTACCCCATCGCCCCGCAAGCCCTGTGCACGCACACAGGCACACACATGCACAGTAATACACCTGCACACACACACACACACACACACGCGCTCGCATATGCACGCACACACACACAGCAGTTATATTTACTCAAAATTACATCATCATGATTAAATAATTATATTATATTATATTAGTTTGAGGAGTGATGGTGTACTTCCCTCATGACCACAGACATAATTTGTCTATTAAACCAAATTATGGTTTCATGTGGTGCTCAAAAGTAATTTAAAACATGGAGTTAAACCTGGAATTACTTAAACTTTTAAGTAATTGATTCCTTACTAGATTCAGCCAGACTGGGCTGTAAGCTTCTATGGGTCAGATAGGCTTTAATGTGTGTGTGTGTGTGTGTGTGTGTGTGTGTGTGTGTGTGTGTGTGTGTGCGTGTGTGTGTGTGTGTGTGTGTGTGTGTGTGTGTGTGTGTGTGTGTGTGTGTGTGTGTGTGTGTGTGTGTGCGCCATGCACGCAGACACAGACAGATAATAATCACAGGAGGAATGAGAGTGTCAAAATAATCACATAAATGTAATGAAGTAAGGAAGAACCCATGAAGAAAATGGAAGTCATCATGCCCTGCAGAGAGCAGACGTCTGCGTCCAGTCGTCAGTCCCGGGCCAGGTCTGTCTGTCTGTCTGCCGGTCTGTCTGTCTGTCGGTCTGTAATCAGTGTTAGATTAGAGCAGTGCTCCATCACCAGCTGGTTAAATATAGACGCGGCCCAGGCCTGATCCATCTCTAAAGCCCCCCGCCCCCCCGCCCGTCCCCCCAGCGCCCTATGCTTTGTTAACATAGTTGACATTCACAGGACACCCCCTCTTGGTGTGTGTGTGTGAGAGAGAGAGAGAGAGAGAGAGAGAGAGAGGGAGGGAGAGAGAATTCATATTTTCCTGTGTGTTAGCCTCTGTGTGTGTCTGTGTGTGTGTGTCTTTGTGTGTGTGTGTGTATGTGTGTGTTTTCCTGGGTGTGTGTGTGTGTGTTTCAGTGTGCTGGTATCTCGGAGTTCAGCTGCCGGTCCGGTCAGGCAGGTCAGGCAGTCAGTCTGTCTGTCAGTGAGAGAGAGAGTGAGAGGGAGAGAGAGAGAGAGAGCGAGAGAGAAATCGAGAGAGAGAGAGTGAGAGAGAGAGAGAGAGAGAGAGAGAGAGAGAGAGAGCGATTGTGTGGGTCGTCTAGCTGCAGACACCCGGGGCGTCTCTCTCACTCTCGCCGTCTAAACCAAATGGAGGTTCTGGAGCTCAGGACCGGGAGCCAGGGAGGCAGTGAGCTGGAGAGTCAGGCGGGGGAGGAGAAGACGGGAGGGGTCCTGGATCTCTTCCGCCCGGGTGGCGGGGAGGCGGTGGATGTCAACGGACGGCAGGACCCCCGCAGGCAGTCCCTGGTGCTGGCCGACAGCCTGCGTTG
>PIJE02002124.1:0-7500 GCA_002895965.2 Coryphaenoides rupestris | reverse complement strand
TCATTTGGAGAATGATGGTGTTGGCATTCTTGTACATTGAGCCGTATAGACCAGAGGGTCGATCAGAAGAATACAAAAGATTTCAGGGAGGCTGAGATTAGAAGCAGTTGTAACACTAAGTAGGGTCTAAAATCGCCCCTGTTGTGCTGCCGACCTAAACATTAGCACGCACTTATTATTGCATCCTCCTGAGAAGACAGGACGTATGTTCGGAAGGATCCATTCATATCCTTCTATATTCCATCCCAATTTCATGCAATGTTTGAACGTAAGCGCTCTCCGACCATCGCCTCTCATCGTGCTCTGTATCTCCCCTCTCTTTACTCTGTCTATCCTTCAGTTTCTTATTTCCTTTCTCTGTTTTGCTCCATCTTGCCTCTCTCCCCAGGGGTGGCGGCCCTGAAGGAGGCGGTCCAACTCTCTCAGCTGGAGGCCCCGCCCACGGAGGCGGAGCAACACGACCCCGGCCCGGTGAACGCCCCGCCCGCGGCCGACGATATGCTGCTGCTGCCGCCACCGACGTCGGCGGCAGCGGCGGCGGCGGCCCGGGTTTCCATGGAAACCTCGACCTCCCGGGCGCAGACGTCCAAGTTGGAGGTGGAGGAGGAGGAGGAGGAGGTGGAGGAGTCATCGAGTGAAGCTTTGACCATCTCTGAGCTCGTCTACAGGTTTGCCACACATCAATTCTTAATGATGAAATTGACCTGATTGACCTGAAAATGATTTAATCCAAGGCTTCCAAGGTATTTGCACACATTTAGCTGGATGGATGTGCATCCCAACTTAGATTTTAAATAAATGTGACATTCTATTACGTTTAGAAGCATTTGGCGCTTTTGTCCAAAGTGACTTACAATAAGTACATTTGTCGACAGAGAGTGAAATAACAAATATATATCGCTGACAGACGGTACAGTACGATTTGAATACTCATGATTACTAGGTTAATAGAACAAGTTTCAAGCCTTCATAATTGCTAATTGCAGCAAGATAGAGTTGGTGAGTTGGTATGGCAACCGCTTTTACCTCTCCAATTGATGAATGGGAAAATGTAAGTTTTGTCTGTACTGTACTGTCTGGCTTCGTCTGGAAGCCAGACAGTACATGTGTAACTTTACCTCAATACCATCGATGTAATGACGGCGGCAGTAGCTCAGGAGGTATAAGAGCGGTTATCTGCCAACAGGAAGGTTGCTGGTTCGATCCCCGGGCTCCTCCCCCTCCTAGCTAAGTGTGGAGGTGTCCCTGAGCAAGACACCACCTAACCCTAACTGCTCCTCCTAGCTAAGTGTGGAGGTGTCCCTGAGCAAGACACCACCTAACCCTACCTGCTCCTCCTAGCTAAGTGTGGAGGTGTCCCTGAGCAAGACACCACCTAACCCTAACTGCTCCTCCTAGCTAAGTGTGGAGGTGTCCCTGAGCAAGACACCACCTAAACCTACCTGCTCCTCCTAGCTAAGTGTGGAGGTGTCCCCTGAGCAAGACACCACCTAACCCTACCTGCTCCTCCTAGCTAAGTGTGGAGGTGTCCCTGAGCAAGACACCACCTAACCCTACCTGCTCCTCCTAGCTAAGTGTGGAGGTGTCCCTGAGCAAGACACCACCTAACCCTAACTGCTCCTCCTAGCTAAGTGTGGAGGTGTCCCTGAGCAAGACACCACCTAACCCTACCTGCTCCTGACGTGTTGGTTGTTACCTTGCATGGTTGACACCGCCGTCGGTGTATGAATGGGTGAATGTGAGGCAATACTGTGAAGCGATTTGGATAAAAGTGCGATATAAATGCAATCCATTTACCATTTCATTTATTGTGCGCGTGTCTACTCTGTGTCTCTCCAGCCCGTGTGCCAGCATGCTGCCCACGCCGGTGGAGGACAGCCAGGGAGGGCTGGACCAGCTCTTCTCCCCCCCGGTGCAGAGCCCCGTCTGGCTGCTGCGGGAGCTGCACGCCGACCCCGACATCCAGGCCCAGCTGGAGGCGGGGCGAGAGCGCGACCGCGCCTACGAGCGCGTGCGCCAGGCGGGGCGGAGCCGCGTGGGCGGAGTCCTGAGCGGCGGGCTCCGCCTGCTGTCGTCCAACGAGCGGGTGAACGCCTGCCTGCTGAGCGTGGCCCGCTTCGTCGCCGTGGTGACGGCCGTGCTCCTGGTCGCCGTGCCGACGCTGCTGCTGCTGCTGGAGTCCGACATCGACGTGTCGTTCCTCCGGGAGATCCGGCAGACGCCCGAGTTCGAGCAGTTCCACCACGAGTACTACTGTCCGCTGCGGCGCTGGGCTCTGTGCAAGGTCAGCGTGGCCTTGGAGAACCTCTGGTCAGACTAAGAGAGACAACAGGCCCCTGGCAGACAGAGAAGACAGAAGGACATGGAGACGGGATGGAGGGCGTGGGGAAGGGTCGGGGCAGGAACAACATGGAGGTGTCTTTGGTCTTATAATCGTGTCGCATTAAGAGATATCTACAGTGCAGGGGGTTGAATTGAATTCGATTGAATTCGTTGGACAATTCAATTCAAAACCGGGAGTTCCTGTTTACGGCTTCGAGAGAGAGAGAGAGAGAGAGAGAGAGACAGAGAGAGCGAGAGAGAGAGAGAGAGAGAGCGACGATTATGAGTCGGGATCCAGTCGTCAAGTGAGGCAATTTTTGTAGTAACTGAGTCGAAGAGAAAGGGCGGAGCAAGGGCTGTGAGAGGAAGAAGATGTCCGATTGGTCCTCAGGAGCTGTCAGTCACGAAGGAGGAGGAGGAGGAGGCGGAGGAGGAAGAGGAGGCGGGAACAGCCGTGGGAGAGATGATTGAGTTGAGTGGAACACTGGAACTGGAACACTGGACGCAACCATGGTCACATGGTACAGTTACCGTCTGTATATTTACAGAGCAAAAAACAAAAAGAATACTGGTGACGACGATACCAATGTTTGAGAAGTTGTTTTTAATATTTTGTACATTTTTATGTGATCCAAATGTTTCAGGATTTTTTCAGTCAGAGGAACTACTTTTGATCTTATTTTCGCCTTAAGAGTTTACAAAAGATGAAACAAAAAAAAGTGAAAATAATTTTACTGGGCAACGGGTGTGGAGAAAAATTTGAGCTATATTTTAAGACTACCATCAGCATGAGTACAATTGGTAGCGCCCTGGGTTTTTTCCTATACAGAAAGTCATAGCACAAATATTTTACACTGACCACAAAATGTCAACCTTTTCAGATTATTTGATGTCATTTCGGAGCGGAGGATGAGGAGGAGGAGGAGGAGGATGAGATGAGGAGGAGGAGGTGAGAGGGGTGTAGTCTGTGATGGCGATGATGGAACTTGTTTCATTGAACGCTGATGTGCAATAGCCCAGTAAGGCTTCGAGTGGTAATAGGATTGACAGGTCGGTGGGAAGGAGTATGAATTAATTCAAACATGTTCTATGGAGCCCCATGTAGAAAACAAAACAAGTCACTGGTGTCTATAAATGTTACTTCAACGAGTGTTTGGAACACAAGGTGGTTCCCATCACGATCAGAGCGTGTTCAAAATGTACAGTTCTGGAGGTGGTTTAAGCTGATAGCAAAAATACACAGACAGAGGTCCAGTACGCGACAAATGCCAAAAATAAATACGACGAAATAAGACGACACACATACAGTATATTTCCCAAGACCATGAGTCACTCTCCCGAAACAAATGTGTTTCCTCTTCGATTATTTTGTTTTGTTCGAATATACAATTTATACGAAAATCCATAATCACGGAAAGAACTATAAGCGAGATCCAAATCGTAGACTCCAGACTTTACCATCAAAGTGATAACATAACAACATGGTCAGAAGCATCCCAACCAGAGGAAGCATAGTATGTAGCTTAACGGAGCACTGGGTCTCTACAGCGCCTATTTGCTATCCTATAATTGGTGCATTGATGGGAATGTTGAAAGTCAATTATGAATTTAAATTTGGATTAAAATCTTCTCAGGAAAGTACATTCGTCGTTCAAATGAAGCAGTTTTAACATTATCTTAGTCATCCAGCCGTCTTCATTGTAACTCATACCATAGAGAAGGTCATAATTATCATGCCAGTGTGTTTATCATGAGTGTACAGACATACTTCAGTTTGTACAAACTATGCTGCAAAATCTCATACCCAGCAACCGAGCAAAAACGTACCACCTCAAATTCTGACCACCAAATAAATCAGAAAATAATGAATCAATGTAAAAGAAATATATATATAAAATGTACAATGTATTATGATTTACACTGATTGCAGTCATGCTCCATAGCAACTTAACTTAACTCACTTGATTTGGGAGATTTTGTGCAACATTTCCAAAGATCTCACAACATATAATTCAAACTATATATTTGTCTGTGAGAAATTCAATCAAGAAATTCTGTTCAATTGCAACATTCATTTGTTGTTTGCAAGTGATTTTATGATTTAACTTTCAATAATTACTCTTGGGCTTGTGGTGACAAATGTCATTAGCGATGCTCATTGCCATTGAAATATTCTTGGGGAAAAAAAAAATCTAATTTAATAAGAATCTAATATTGCTGCATTACCTCTCCATATACCAAACTATATACCATATTAACCATTGTGTGTTGTCACCGGAAGCAACCGACTTTATGCATTACTCAGCTTTATACGTAACACGATATGCAGTTGAGAGCAAACTATTTAGTGAGAAATCAACTATTTTCCTACTCTACTACATGCACTGCATTCTGTTGCTGAAACCAACCTAAGGGCCAAACCACTATGATAACCACAACAAATACTACTTCTCAGAACGATCCAACCAGTCAGAGAGCTCTGAGGTGTGTTAAACTGCTTCACCCGTTGGGCATTGAGCTGACCCGTATGCACTGATATATACAGTATGTATAAATATATATATATATATATATATATATATATATATATCATGGTACCACGCCACCTGTGTGCACTACAAAGTGTGAAATAGTGTGTCGCCAAGACCTCACTGTAAACCCCCGGATTCCGTCGACCACTGCGACGGGCCTAGCTCTCCTGGGTGGGCTCGGCGACGACGTGGCGACGTGGTTTGTGCGCGTGAACATTGCTTCTTGTGCGCAGCTGTACAGACATGTGTGTTCCTGTGGTTCCTCTTTGGTTCTGCTCCTGCAATCTCCATTCGGTCGGCGTTAACTTTACTTTTTGACCGTTTATCGGAGCTGCACCACAGGATTTTCGTCCACACAGACCGCATGACCATGTAGTATGTAAATAAGATGTTTATAGCTGTGGCACATAAAAAACGACAACAACTACAACTACAACAACAACAACAACAACCAAGAGAAAAAAACCACGAGTGATGATGTCCTTCATGGCTTCCCCTGCGGTTGTCTTGTCCAATGCCTGGCTTTGCTTACTATGGTCATGTTCAGTGCATGTTCTCCACGTTGTTGTTGTCTACCAAGCAGAGGAACGAAAGCAAACACTTCATCTCAAGCTGACGTGGACAAACGGTAGCTTTACTTGACTTTAATTTCAAAAAAATTTTGGGGTCAAATTTAGTCTTTCTTTGAGGCCTTTATTATTTAATACATATTTAATGATGCATAACATTATTGAATTATAAATATTTATTACATTATATTTTGGGATTAGGTTACCGTGAAGATAGTTTTATGTTTGTCAATAATGAACGAATGGCGAGATGCTGAATCTTAACGTGATCACTGACCTCTGAGCTGACCTCGCATGCTGACACGTCGGCCACATCATAAACTGGGTTTGCGGTTTCATTCACGTTCAGTGCAAAGTAAGACGTGTGTTAATCCATAAACCAGTACAAATTCTAAAATAATGTGTCAGTGTCACCGTTATCTCCATTTGATTTGTATGGATTTAAAAAAACATGAATCCTGTGAACGCACTGAGCAGATTCCATGACTCCAACTTGAATCAAAGCAAAAGTGACGGCTTTGCAGTCCAATGACATCGTAGCATTACTTTAGCTTGTAGCCTCTTAAGCAGCGACTTTGAAAAAGGAAATTCACCTCTTTTGTTCGAGCCACTCAGCATTGTGTTTTACGTACAGTTAATGAAGTAAATGAATGCAAACTACCGCCACCGAGACTTGAAATGCAAATGTTGCTGTCTGTGTTGACTTAGATATACTGTGATTTAAAACAATAATTAAAAATGTAATCGATCAGATCACTCACACTCAAGTTGATGTCATAGCAGCAAACCCTGTTTCGAGTTTAAAGACACAAGTCAAATATTTAAAAACTTCTAATAAATGATTGGAGAAAATTGAACATATTATGAAATATCGTGAAATAGTAGCCGAGCCCCGCTGGTGACAAATAGGCTACTAAAGTGCTGTTTTAACTATTTTATTTTAAAGATTTTAAATATTTGAGCTCAGGTCTATGATATGCAAAACTATATCAAATCACACATGGTCTAGGAGGAGTTAAAGATGTTTAATAGATTATGTGAGTGTTGTATGGGCATGTTCAGTAGCATATTTTGTTGCACGCTAAACACTGTTGTTTTACCGGTACCTTGACGTTTGTTTTGTTCATTCCGTCAAAAAGCAACTCTGGGAGAAACTTTCAGATTTAAGAAGCAGAAAAAAAAGGATGAATCAGTGAAAACAGGCACGTTTTCCAGAGGTTTAACCCCGCCCCCAACCCTCCCTCCCTCCCTCCTCCCTCCTCCCCTGTCGGGACAACCAAGCCTTATTAACTTTGTAAAAGTGGAAATTTTGAATGTTTGTTTGTTATGAAAGACAACCACATCGGTTGTTTCTATGTTCAAACTGCCCCAATAAAGCCCCTGACGAATATAGATTCAGACACGACGGCCACGTGTGCTCATTTCTTCATGACATGGTAGAGTGAAGCTTTAATTCATTTAATTCATCATAATTAATCATAATTCATCATTCATTCAGAGTTAATTCATCTCAGTTCTAAAAAGTAAAACACTAAACCCACTGTAATGATCCTTCAGCTCGTTTAAGAGAGTCACACTTTGTCTCCCTCCCTTGACCGAAAGATGAATTTTCCACTGGTTTGCCCTCCCTGTTGCTATAGTGATGTGGTTTGTTTATCGGGGAGTTTGGTTGCCAGCTTGTTTGCCAAGAGGAGCAGAGAATCACAGACAGCCGAGTGGAAAGGTCCCAAGGTTCCGTGTTGAACGCGACTTCAAGAGACGAGGACAATATCTGGAAATAAGGACAACATTGGAGTATAGGGAGGAGCAATGTTGCTGATAAAGAGTGTCATGAGTCCACACAGTAGGATCTGATTTATGTCAATTGATTTGTAGACATGTGATTGTTTTCTATTGTTATTTATACAGACACATTTGACTAAAAACACAATGTATTACTTAACTATATTTTACCAGGATAAAAAAATGCAAGGAAAAAAAAGTAATAAATCTGAGAGCAAACTGGCCATAATCATCACTTGAATCACTTGAAGAGTCGTTTTCCTTCAATGTTCAGAACAAAGTACGACTTTGTGGAG
>PIJE02002123.1:63668-82724 GCA_002895965.2 Coryphaenoides rupestris | reverse complement strand
GGAGATATAAACAACATGGTTCTTAGATGCGCTTGGGGAACGTGCAATAATGACCACAGATATCCAGAGAGATTACAGGGAGCGCGTTTCATCCAGATTTGGAGTATCCATGCAGTCTGCAGGACTTGTTTTTAATACATGGATAGAGCTTATGTATTTTACATTTGGACAACTACATATGGCCTCATAGAGACATTATTATTAAAAACATGCCTGAAAACTTGAGTCATTATTGATGGTACTGAATGTAAGACCCAGGTGCCATCTGCACTGGCTTTACAGAGTCAGCTTTATAGTGACTAGAAGTCAAGCACAACCCTCAAAGCATTGACTGGATGTGATCCAAGTGGGTCTGTCATTTTTGTGTCTGAGTTATTTACAGGTGCTGTATCTGATAAGGCAATTACTGAACACAGTGGTTTTTATGATGTACTTAAAACACTGAAAGTTCAACAATCAAATGGTTGATAGCGACTCCACACATCAATTTACAGCAGCGCCGACACAAAAAGCTACAAAGCTCGCTAATTAGTTAAAATTCAAAGGTTTATTTGTCACCTATTTCAGTGTACAGGTACATTGAGCAGTGAAATGTTTTTTTCGCTAGGACCAGATTGTTACCGCGCCATCGTGTGATTAGCATAGCTAGGTGATTAGCCCATTGTAGCTAGTAGTTAGCAGATCTTATTTTCATTGTAAACACATCACTAACGTACTCACCCTGCTTTACATGTGCAGTAGGACTCCACGACTTTGTCCTGACGAATTTCAATGTGGAGTTTGTGAGGGCGTTTTGTGTCTTCCTCATAGATCACCAACACTTGGCATCAAGTTTATGTTGTCGTCTGCTCCGTCCGAAATCTGAATGTCACGGATATATCCTTGTGTCAAATAGTTCCGGCCTTTCTGTACAACTCTCTTACTAAAGTAGCGGCGTTTGGCAAATAACATACAGCGATATTGTCAGGAATCCTTGAGAGAGAATCATCAGCAGGGGGGCGTTGTTCAGTGGACATTACTAACATGCTGCAGAGCTGTGGGAAAGCTTGTGGGGCATAGCAACAGTAACTAGGGGGGGCGGGACTTGCCGCTTGAAGAGGGAAAGGTCCATTGGCCTCACCTGGCCCAGTTAGAGTCTGGGGGGTGGGGCTACACGCCTGTAGTGCATTGGCTAATCAGTACACCACAGGTTAAGTCAGCCACCAGCACACACACTCAGGGAGCGCTAGCATGCTAGCGAAACACCATCTGCACTACCATTTTATAACACTTCTACAATAAACCAGACTTTTTAACACAAACCTGCTTGTGTCCTTGGAGGAGCCCTGAACTAAGCCACATCATGTGGCATTTTGGCAGAGAACTCTGCTACAATGAGTTACCCGTACTTATACTTACTACCTGTACTGTATATATTTAGTTTTTGCACAACAAAAGCACAATTCTGCTGTTGATAATTTGGAAGTACATTTCACATACTCTTATTTGTATACTTGATTGCAATATTAGTTTTGTTTAAACACTTAAACAAACAAATTGTAAATATCTAATTGTACAGACATTTCTTTTATTAGTTTTTATTGACCACTTACTTTGGCAATGTAAATGTATGTTTCCCATGCCAATAAAGCTATTGAATTGAACTGAACTGAGTATTGTACCAGTCTGCGTGTCCAGTCTAGTATGGTAGTGTTGTACCAGTCTGCGTGTCCAGTCTAGTATGGTAGTGTTGTACCAGTCTGCGTGTCCAGTCTAGTAATTCTTCATCTCTAGTTCCAGTAGTATGGTATTGTGTGTACCAAGTCTTGTCATGTCCAGTCTAGTATTGTAACCAGTCTGTGTGTCTGTACCATTGTGTGGAGTAAGGACCATGTGCAGCCTGCCTGGTCTCTTGGTTGTTGGGTCATTACTGAGGGAATCCTTAAGGACCAGAAGATAACCTCTGATCATGGAGACATCAGAGAACCATGTCATGGTTTATTACAAAATAAATATCCACCACAATAGATTCATGTTATCAGCTTATTGCCTTCATTTTATTTTATGTATTTATGTATGTCTTTCACAAAAATCTTCGAGCAAACATCTGTTTCCATTGATAACAAATTGATTCATGTGTCTGTCTTCAGTAGGAAAGTACCAAGAGATAAATGCAGTTCAATTATGTTTCTGTGGATCTCAATGCTAATCCACAGAGAACCAAACCCCACCTACACGGGCTCCCTGCAACCTTCCAGTATAAAACACACTATTCATCTCAATGTGCACATTTATTCCCCAAAAAGTACTGATTATCTGCTTCTGATCTATATTGTAGAACGACGTGTAAGTCTTGTATATGAATACATAACGCCAGAATTAAAGGTAAATACCAGTCATGTTAATGTGTTGCAGTAATGAAACAATATGACGAGACAGTCTAGGAGAGCACTACAGATTTTATTAAATGCCCTTTAATGGCCACCTGCTTATGTTTATGTTGGAAGGCATCCATAATTAAATGCAGCACAGTCTACAGTCTTAGTGAGTTTGTACTATTAGTAAGTTACTGCAGTCATGTGAGTTTCAACAGGGATTAGGTGAATTTGGCAACTATCAACTATGGTACTGACATGCTTCTTTGCAATACAAATGTTGTTATTCCCTTTGCAATGATCATGGCGTCAAGAGGTTGTATTTTCTTGTTGTTGTTGTTGTTAAAGATTCACTCAATAGCTGTTGGCTGCTCAACACCCAAGGTAGCTCGACAAAGACACGTAGGAATAGATGACCTTCTGTTGAACACCCAGCATCGGGTAAAGGAAGGAAGTAACTATTGAAGTAATGAGTGAGTAGGAGAACAGACTGCAGATAGTGGAGGTGGTTTGTCGTTGAGTGTCAGCTGTCCAACAGGCGGTCCTCCAGGAAGCCACCAGCAGATGGCGCTAAGAGCCTCTCCATCATTAGAGTTCCCTGGTTACCTCTGCAGGTGTGTGTGTGTGTGTGTGTGTGTGTGTGTGTGTGTGTGTGTGTGTGTGTTGTGTGTGTGTGTGTGTGTGTGTGTGTGTGTGTGTGTGTGTGTGTGTGTGTGCGCGTGTAGGCCTGCACATGTGTGGCGTGTGTATTCTTGTTTAGATGCCTTACTGAGATGACTGGCATGGCTCTTGAGTCTGTTTCCGACCGGTTAGTTTACACATTTGCACATTTAATGTCCATCTCTGTCTCTCTCTCTCTCTCTCTCTCTCTCTCTCCTCTCTCCTCTCTCTCTTCTCTCCTCTCTCTCTCTCTCTCTCTCTCTCTCACTGTAAATGTGTGTGTGTGTAGACTATATGCATATGAATGTTTCAGTGATTCGGGCGGGGTGTGGTGTGTGTGTGTGTGTGTGTGTGTGTGTGTGTGTGTGTGTGTTTCCTTTCAGATGTGTCCTCTGTCCTCTCAGCTCAGTGTAGGATGGGGGCCCTGCTCTAGGAGATAGGGCCTCCTCTCGGGCCCCTGTGCTGCTGGGCTGCTGTGGTCGCTGTGAGGCTGCTTGGGTGGAGAGCTGTCTCCAGACCTCAGAGGCAAGACGTGACAGCCCCTCCTATCTCCCTCTCTCAGAGTACAACTAGATGTCCTCCTCCCCTCTCCCCCCTCTCTCTCCTCTCTCTCTCCCCCCACGTCCCCCTTTGCTCCCCTCTCTCCCGTCTCCCCTCTCTCCCTCTCCCGTCTCACCCTCTCTCCCCTCACCCTCTCCCCCTCTTCCCTCCTCTCTCTCCCCCCACGTCCCCTTGCTCGCCTCTCCCCTGTCTTCCCCTCTCTTCTCCCCCTCTCCCCTCTCCCCCCCTCTCTCCGGGGCCCGGTCCAGTCATCCTGTCAGGCCCCTGGCTCCCAGGAGCAGCTGCGCCTCCTCTTTCTCTCCATATGCCTCGTGCCTCGGAGCCCCGCGCCCCATGAGGGTCCGGGGTTCCGAGGCCGAGGTCCGATCTCTTATTCATCAGAGACGCATGAATTAGCAATCGCTCGTGTTTCTATCGCACCAAACGAGCTGATGGTTGATTTCACCCGCGACCGCGACCAGGTCCAGAGCAAGATTTTGAAACCAAACAACCAAAATAAGCCCCCCCCCTCGCCCCCCCTCCCTACATTCCTCTCCCATTGAGAAGCGTTCAATTTCAAGCACCTCTGATTGACAGGCAAGATGGATTTCCCTTGAACCAATCAGAGAGGAGATGCTCTGATTGGTCAGAAACGGCCGGCAGCCGTCTGAAGACAGAGGCAGGTAGACTAGAACAGACCTAGAAAGTCTCACAGAATGACCCGGCCTTCTGCCAGCTATGAGGGAAATAACACACAGCTGGGCCTTTAATGTCCATCCATGTGATGAAAACTGGCATCAGGGAAGGATTGTGAGCACATGTCTCTGGGAGGGAACAGGGGGAGGAGCCTGACGCTCCGATGCGGTTGCAAGGTTATCGGAAAGCCAGCCGGCACCGACGACCCCGCTGCCAACCCCGCGAGCCTCCTCGGTAACTCCTGCACCATGTGTTCTTTATTAACATCAAAGGGGAGCGAGGCCCCACTGGAGGAGGAGGCCAAGGTGTGTGTGTGTTGTGTGTGTGTGTGTGTGTGTGTGTGTGGTGTGTGTGTGTGTGTCCAGAGGTGCCCTTCAGGAGTCCTGGGAAACGTGCTCACCCGCTACGGGATCTGAATGATGATTGGTTGATTGGCCTCCTTTGTGCTGCGGGGGGGAATTCTGCTGACACATGTAATCCAGTCACAGAGAGAGAGACAGAGAGAGAGAGAGTCTAGATCTGCAGCACATGTGCCTTCCTTCAGCACGTGCAGGTTGCATGTTTGCATCGTAATGCTGTGTGAGTCTCTCTGTGTGTATGTGTGTGTGGTGTGTGTGTGTGTGGTGTGTGTGTGTGTGTGTTATGGAGGTTTATGTGCATTCAAGTATGTCAGCTTGTCTATTGGTTGTGTCTGTGTGTCCTGATGTGTTTATAAGTGAATCACACTTAAAGAATATTAGTGTCTCCTTACGTCGGTGAGAGAGGATCGTTTTCAAGCACTCGTTTTCACGCAGCTATCAGCTGAGCGCTTTTTAAGCATCGACTCTCAGCGCTCAGAGGAGGAAGGCGGTGAGGAAGAGGAAGAGGAGGAGACACGTGGTACTCCACAAAATCACCGTCTTACGTCGGGCATCAGATGCATCAGAGCGGTGTTTACCCTGTCGGAAATTGAATTGCTTTGCGGTAGCATTGAGTGAGACCGCCGCCTTGATGTGGAATCTGGAGTCTTCAGAGCCTCTCCTCTCTCCACCCCAATCTGTGGTGCACACACACACAGACACTCCCGCCTGGAAAAAACCCCTTCACGGTCCTGCCTCTTCACACACATCACACACACACACACGCACACACACACACACACACACACACACACACCACACACACACACACGCACAGAACACACACACACACACATACACACACACAGAGACACACACACACACACACACACACACACCACGCACACAAGAGTACACACATACACACACCACACCCACACACGTACATAGGTCGCAGTGGGTTGGTGGCAAGCTGAGCCGAAATTGTATGTCGTAACATACACCATCGACGAGCATCACGCATCACAAACACACAACGCAAGTCATATCACCACGCCAGCCAACTGACTCATGAACCAGGGAGCCAGAATATGGTTCAGAAGTAGGCAAAGCACGCGCACGCAGAAAGTACATTGAGGTAAAATGCTCGCGTTATAGACTTTCATGTCAACAAGGACCGGAGAGAGAGAGCGTCTGGTTGCATCGCATGTCTATGCTAGAGTACTAGAACTGATTCATATTCAGGAGAAAATCGTTGATAACGCGACGTGCAGCATCTTCACGGTGTGCAATCGGTAGTGGTAAGAGTAGGGAGAATAAGCGGTTAAACAGTAAAAGGGATGGGTCTTCCACAACTTTTCATGGAAACGTTTATCCGACCTTACAATGCTTGTGTGGGCATGAGTACATCATAAGACAGTGGGGCAACATCGGTTTAGGCATCAAAACACCAAGCGTTTAGTCGCGAGAGGCATGGATGTCCAAACTGCACTTATCTCGCGCTCAAACGCATTTTGCAGCCACGCACACAATAACCTCATAAGACGCTATTCCCCAATGATCCCTCTGTATGTATCTTGTGCTGGTGCACCTCTACTTGCTTCCCTACCGTTTTGGAGTTGGGGGGTTATTGCATTCGAGAGTAGTTCACAATTCATTTTCACAATAGGCGCTTGTGTGTTTCTAAGCGGTTAAACAGTAAAAGGTGATGGGTCTTCACAACTTTCATGGAAACGTTTATCCGACCTTACCAACGCTTGTGTGGGCATGAGTACATCATAAGACAGTGGGGCAACATCGGTTTAGGCATCAAACACCAAGCGTTTAGTCGCGAAAGGCATGGATGTCCAAACTGCACTTATCTCGCGCTCAACGCATTTTGCAGCCACGCACACAATAACCTCATAAGACGCTATTCCCCAATGATCCCTCTGTATGTATCTTGTGCTGGTGCACCTCTACTTGCTTCCCTACCGTTTTGGAGTTGGGGGGTTATTGCATTCGAGAGTAGTTCACAATTCATTTTCACAAATAGGCGCTTGTGTGTTTCTAAGCGGTTAAACAGTAAAAGGTGAGGAACATAGCGCGACTGTAAGACAGAAAAGATGCCTTCACAACATTTGTTACTAAAAACTAGTTAACTAACTTTTATTTTATTTAGATGGATTTTTATGCAACTCAGATGTGTGTGGGCAGTGTGTGTGTTGTGCCTGCGCTTAATGAACCTCTTCCCCACTTTAGTCAGTCACGCAGAGAATAAAACCAAAACATTGCCCTAATTTCTTAAGACCCGCACCCTGTCTGCAAACAGATCTCCATGCATGCCCACACAAACAAAGCTCTGTCCCGTGTTGTTGTGTTCACCTAGATAGATCTACAGTACATTTAAGTTAGAACAACGGGTCTTAGATGCGCCTTGGAACGTAGTGGCTAATATAATGCCAACCACAGATCCAGAGATATCCACAGGGACCGTTTCCACTCCAGATCTTGGCATAACCATGCAGTCGTGCAGGACTTCCTCTCTTCTAATACATGACATAGAGGCTCTAGCTATTCCTACCATCCTTACAAACTGCCGAGCCCCATGATGACTCCTTCATAGTAGCACATCCTATTACCCTTCCTAAAAACATCTGCCTGAAAACTTTAGAACCAATAATTTAGTCCACTACTGATGGACTGATGGAAGACCCAAAGCCCCGGTCTTCTCCATCTGGCACTGGCCTTTACAGACCGTCAGCTTTATAGTGACTAAGCCAAGGCACCAACCCTCGAAGCATTACTGGATGTAATCCAGGGTTCATGCACTTATTCGATAGCGACCTCCACACATCAATATACAAGCAGCGCCGACACCCAAAAGCTACAAGCGCGGCCTAATTAGTTAAAATTCAAAGCGGTTTATTTGTACCTTATTTCAGTTTCAGTACACTTGAGCAGTGAAATGTTTTTCCTAGGACCAGATTGGTACCGCCGCCATCGTGTTGATTATGCCATAGCTAGGTGATTAGCCCATTGTAGCTAGTAGTTAGAGATCTTATTCTCCTCATTGTAAACACATAACTTAACTTACTCACCCTGCTTTGTACATGTGCGAGTAGGATCCACGACTTTGGTCCTTGACGAATTTCAATGTGGAGTATTTGAGGCGTTTGTGTCTCTCCTCATAGGATCACCAACACTGCATCAAGTTATGTGTTCGTCTGCTCCGTTCGAAATCTGAATGTCACGGATATATCCTTGTGTCAAATAATTCAGCCTTCTGCTACAACTCTCTTACTAGAGTAGCCGCGTTTGGTAAATAACATAACAGCGATATGTCAATGAATCCTTGAGAGAGAATATCAGCAGGGGTGGCCGTTGTTCATGGGACATTACTATACATGCTGCAGCTAGCGTGGGGTAACAGTTGTGGCCCATAGCAACAGTACCACTAGGGCGGCGGGCGGACTCTTGCCGGCTTGCAGTACGGAAAGGTCCATTGCGCCTCACCTGCCCAGTTAGAGTCGCGGTCGGTGGTGTGTTACAAGCCGTTACGTGCATGGCTAATTCAGTACACTACAGGTTAAGCAGCCACCAGCACACACGACTCAGCGGAGCGCAGCATGCTGCGAAACATACCATAAACTGCACGACCATTTATAACACTTCTACATAAACCTAGACTTTTTAACACAAACCTGCTTGTGTCTTGGAGGAGCGCTGAACTAAGCCACGAGTCATCGTGCGCATTTGGCAGAGCAACCTCTGCTTACAATGGTTACTGGTACTGTTAACTATACCGTGTACTTACCTGTATATATTTAGTTTTGCACAACAAAAGCACAAATTCGGCTGTTGAATAATTTGTGGAAGTACATTTCACATAACTTTTATCTGTGGTATACTTGATTGCAATATTAGTTTTGTTTAGAACACTTAAACACAAATTGTAAATATCTATTACCCAGAACATTTGTTTATTATTTTATTAGACCACTTACTTTGCAATGTACAATGATTTTTCCCATTGCGCAATTAAGCTATTGAATATAAAAAGACTGAATACTGCTTCCAGTCAGTCATGTTTGTTGACCATCGCTGTCGTCGATGTGTTTGCCAGTCCTGTCAGTTAGTCGTAGTGTCTGTACCAGTCTGCGTGTCCAGTCTAGTTGGTAGGTGTCCAGTCTGCGGTCCAGCCTCTAGTATTTGGTAGGTTGCTACCAGTCTGCCATGTCCAGTTCTAGTATTGTACCGCATGTGTGTCATTACATTTGTGCGTAAGGACCATGTGCAGCTGCCTGGTCTCTGGTTTAAGAGGTTCATTACTGAAGGACACTTAAGGACCAGAGAGATAACCTCTGATGCAGGGGGAGACATCAGAGATCATGGAGAACATCAGACAATAGATTCATGTTATCAGCTATTGACTTCATTTTATTTTATGTATTTAGGTATATCTTTCACAATAAAATCCTTTCAGCAAACATCTGTTTCCATTGGATGAACAAATTGACTTCATGTGTCTGTTCCAGTAGGAAAGTTACCAATGAGAGATAAATGCCAGTTTCATGATTGTTTTACTGTGATCTGCAATGCTAATCGACAGAGAACAAACTCACCCGAACCCCGCCACTCTTTACATAATTAAGATACACACACTATTCATCGCTCCCAATGGCAGGGCGATTCGTCATTCCCCAAGAAGAGTACTCGATGGTCATCTGCGCTGTCTATCTATATTGTCTAGAACGGCGTGTAAGTTCTTGTAGTATGAAGGTACATAACGCGCAGAATTAAAGGTAAATACCCAGTCATGTTACATGATGTTGCAGTAATGAAACAATATGACGAGACAGTCTAGCGACGAGCACTACACGATTTTATAAATGCCCTTTAATGCACCGTGCTTACTGAGTTCGTGTTGGGAGAGCGCATCCCTAATTAAATGCAAGTGGCAAAGTCTACTAGTCTGTAGTGAGCTGTTGTACTATTAGTAAGTTACCCGGAGGTCATGTGGAGTTTTCAAACAGGGATTATGTGAATTTGCATACTTATCAACCTATTGGACTGACATGCTTCTTTGCCAATACAATGTTGTTATTCCCCCTTTGCCAATGATCATGGCACGTCAAGAGGTTGTATTCTTGTTGTTGTTGTGTTGTAAGATGTCAGGCTCAATAGCTGTTGGCTGCCTCAAGAACGCCAAAGGGGTAGCACGCGACAAAGACACGTGCAGGAATAGACTGACTTCTCGTTGAACCACGCCAGCATGGCTAAGAGGGAAGGAGAGTAACTTGTGGAAGTTAAGATTAGAGTGAGTAGGAGCACAGACGTCAGCTGAGTGCGAGGTGGCTTTTTTGTTGAGTGTCAGCTGTTCCAACAGGGGTCCTGCCAGGAACTGCACCAGCCAGATGCGGCCTAAGTAGGCCTTCCCCTACTTGATTTGAGATGTTCCTTTTCCTGGTGTTACACTCTGCAGTGTCTTGTGGGTGTGCGTGGAGAATGTCGTGTGTGTTGTTGTGTGGTGTGGCCATGCAAGATGTGTGGGTGTGAGTGTGGTTTCTTTGTGGGGGTAACTGTGTAGATGTGTTCTTGGAGTTGAGGCTGACAGTTGTGCGTTTTCTTTTTGAGTTGTCTTCTGAGATGGCTGCCGTAGCTGAGTGTGGCCGTGGGATTGAGGCAGTGTTACACATTTGCACAGTTTAATGTCCAATCTGCTCTCCTCATGTCTCTTCTCTCTGTCAGTCTTGTCTCTCTTCGTTGTCTATCCTGTCTGCTTCCCTGATCCGTGTGCTGTCTGTCTGTCTGCTCCTCTCCTTCCTCTCTCTCTCTCGTTCCTCCCGTCTCTCTCCGTCTCCCCTTCTCTCTTCTCCTCTTCTACCTTCTGACTGTAAATGGGGGAAGTAGTGTGTTTGTAGACTATATGCATATGATATGTAGTGTCGAGTATTCGGCGGGGAGTGTGTGTGTGGTGTGTGGTGTGTGTGTGTGTGTGTGGTGTTGTCCTTTCCAGATGTGGTTCCCTCTGTCCGTCTCAGCTCAGTGTAGGGATGGGGCGCCCTAGCTCTAGCGGAGTAGGGCCTCCCTCTCGGGGCGCCCGTGCTGCTGGTGCGTTGGTCGCTGTGAGGTGCTTGGGTGGAAGCTGTCTCTCCAGAGGCGCGTCCGAGAGAAGGCAGACGGACAGCCCTCCTAGTCTCCCTCCTCCGTCAGAGTACCCACCCTAGATGTTCCCCTCTTTTCGCCTCGGTCCCCATCTCGCTCTCTCTCCCTCTCTCCCACACCGCCCCTTTGCTCCCCTCTCTACCTACCCCGTCTCTCCCTCTCTCCCGCCTGCTCCCCTCTCCCCCCACTCCCTTTGCTTCCCTCCCTCTCTCCGTCTCCCCTACTCCTCCCTCTCTCCCGTCTCCCGCGCTCTCCTCCCCTCACCCCCTCCCGCCTCTCTCCCTCCTGCTCGCTCGCCCCCCATGCACGTCCCCCTTGGCTCGCCTCTCCCCCTGTCTTCCCCCTCTCTCTCCCCCCTCTCCCCTCTCCCCCCTCTCCTTCCGGGGCCCGGTCCAGTCCATCCTGTCAGGCCCCCTGGCTCCCAGGAGCAGCTGCGCCTCCCTCTTCTCCTCCCATATGCCTCGTGCCTCGGAGCCCCGGCCCCCATTGAGGGTCCGGGGTTCGAGGCCGAGGTCCCGATCTCTTATTCATCAGAGACGCATGAATTAGCAATCGCTCGTGTTTCTATCGCACCAAACGAGCTGATGGTTGATTTCACCCCGCGACCCCCGACCAGGTCCAGAGCAGGATTTTGAAACCAAACAACCAAAATAAGCCCCCCCTCCCTACATTCCTCTCCATTGAGAAGCGTTCAATTTCAAGCACCTCTGATTGACAGGCAAGATGGATTTCCCTTGAACCAATCAGAGAGGAGATGCTCTGATTGGTCAGAAACGGGCCGGCAGCAGTCTGAAGACAGAGGCAGGTAGACTAGAAACAGACTAGAAAGTCTCACAGAATGACCCGGCCTTCTGCCAGCTATGAGGGAAATAACACACAGCTGGGCCTTTAATGTCCATCCATGTGATGAAAACTGGCATCAGGGAAGGATTGTGAGCACATGTCTCTGGGAGGGAACAGGGGGAGGAGCCTGACGCTCCGATGGGTTGCAAGGTTATCGGAAAGCCAGCCGGCACCGACGACCCCGGCTGCCAACCCCGCGAGCCTCCTCGGTAACTCCTGCACCATGTGTTCTTTATTAACATCAAAGGGGGAGCGAGGCCCCACTGGAGGAGGAGGCCAAGGTGTGTGTGTGTGTGTGTGTGTGTGTGTGTGTGTGTGTGTGTGTGTGTGTGTGTGTGTGTGTCCAGAGGTGCCCTTCAGGAGTCCTGGGAAACGTGCTCACCGCTACGGGATCTGAATGATGATTGGTTGATTGGCCTCCTTTGTGCTGCGGGGGGGAATTCTGCTGACACATGTAATCCAGTCACAGGAGAGAGAGACAGAGAGAGAGAGAGTCTAGATCTGCAGCACATGTGCCTTCCTTCAGCACGTGCAGGTTTGCATGTTTGCATCGTAATGCTGTGTGAGTCTCTCTGTGTGTATGTGTGTGTGTGTGTGTGTGTGTGTGTGTGTGTGTGTGTGTTATGGAGGTTTATGTGCATTCAAGTATGTCAGCTTGTCTATTGGTTGTGTCTGTGTGTCCTGATGTGTTTATAAGTGAATCACACTTAAAGAATATTAGTGTCTCCTTACGTCGGTGAGAGAGGATCGTTTTCAAGCACTCGTTTTCACGCAGCTATCAGCTGAGCGCTTTTTAAGCATCGACTCTCAGCGCTCAGAGGAGGAAGGCGGTGAGGAAGAGGAAGAGGAGGAGACACTGGTACTCACAAAATCACCGTCTTTACGTCGGGCATCAGATGCATCAGAGCGGTGTTTACCCTGTCGGAAATTGAATTGCTTTGCGGTAGCATTGAGTGAGACCGCCGCCTTGATGTGGAATCTGGAGTCTTCAGAGCCTCTCCTCTCTCCACCCCAATCTGTGGTGCACACACACACAGACACTCCCGCCTGGAAAAACCCCTTCACGGTCCTGCCTCTTCACACACATCACACACACACACACGCACACACACACACACACACACACACACACACACACACACACACACACACACACACACACACACACACAGAAACACACACACACACAGAAACACACACACACCTCCACCCCGGGCAGTGTCAGAAGCGCAGATGCGGCAGCCAGAGCTACATTACCATTGCAGACTCGCTGTGACAGACGTTTTGTTGCAGCATTTGTAAGCTAGCGGTGGGAATACGCTGGCAGCCCGGGCTGCTCGGGGGGGGGGGAATGCCAGCGCGCCCTCTGCCCGCCCGACGCTCTGGTGGCGCCCCCGGGTGGAGCTGCAGGGGCCGGCGGAGGAGAGGAGGAGGAGGAGGAGGGCTGCTCCAGGTGAAAGCAGCTAAACAGTAGTTGTGGTGTTTAGACCCGGGGAGACCGCAGGGGAGATCCAACCTCCAAGTTTCAAAGTTTGCAGAACGAACGTGAGCTGGAAGAGAGAGACAGAGAGAGAGAGCGGTGCTGCTCTGGGAAGGGGGGAGCGGTAAGCCGACGTAGCCTGGGTTGGGGAGCCGGGGTGTGGGGTGGAGGGCGGGTGTGCGGGGGTCCTGGCTGGTTGACAGTCGCTCCACACACAGCAGGTCTGGTTGAGAGGGGAGGCCACAGCGATACACTTATTGGGGCGGCAGTAGCTGAGGAGGTGATAGCGGTTGTCTGGCACCCGGAAGGTTGCTGGTTCGATCCCCGGGCTCCGCCTAGCTGAGTGTGGAGGTGTCCCTGAGCAAGACACCACCTAACCCTACCTGCTCCCCCTAGCTAAGTGTGGAGGTGTCCCTGAGCAAGACACCACCTAACCCTACCTGCTCCCCCTAGCTAAGTGTGGAGGTGTCCCTGAGCAAGACACCACCTAACCCTACCTGCTCCTGACGTGTTGGTTGTGAATGAATGAATGTGAGGCAATACTGTAAAGCGCTTTGGATAAAAACGCTATATAAATACAATCCATTTAGCGTTTACTTATTTGGAGAGTCAGGAGGGAAGGCTGCAATCAGGTCCTCCCCTCCTGCTCCTCCTCCTCCTCGGAGGGACGGTCGAGCAGCTCGCTGAGTAAATGGATCAACGCCGCCATGCGTCTAACGGAGCCGGTGGGCGTGTGGAGCAGATAATGAGCCTCGCAAGCATTATCCTCCTTGTTCCCTCTCCACTACCACCGTGATTACTGTTGGTTGCCGTGGTGCTATGAGAGTCGAGCCGTGCTAACAAATTAACGAGAAGCGGGAGGAGGTGTCAATACAGTTACAATATTTGTGTCGTCGTGGAGGCGGCGGCTCAGTTATGAACGTTAACGTTGCCCACGCTGTTTAATAGTGTGAGGTAAGTGATAATGCGATTACAGTGTTTGTCTCTCTCTCTGCATCTCAGGTTGTGCGCTGGTGGAACGTGTGGCAGAGACTCTCCTGTGCAATTATTTTCTTTGTTGCTTAAAAACGAAAAACCCTCCAGAACGATGTCATCTCTTCTCCGCAGATGGGAGACGACGTGGGCGGGGAGGGGGGGGGGCGGGGGGCAGCAAACCTGTTAAACCGTCCAATCAATTCCCACAACTCACTTTTCTGCAGCTATTTATTAATACACAGGCAGAGACGATGTAGATAACCCTTCATCGTCATGGCAACCAGCCAGCGGGGCAGATGTTCACGGTGGGGGGGGTGGTGGCGGCAATGTGACTGCGACTGAACCGCATCTCCGCTTGTAATTGCATCGTCAGATCCTCTTCAAAGTTATCTCCGTCGTTGTATAAAATAATAATCTACAACTACAACTACTACGACTCCGTCCAGCGTTGCCTCGTTGGAGTGCGTGCGGTTCAGCGTGTCATGGCGGCGTTTACCAGCCAACGACGTCCCAGAGGAGGAACCCTCCTGGCTGAAAACATCCACCACGCTCACACTAACAGATGGTTGAGTTCAGAGTGAGGCAGCTACCAGCCTGCTAGCGCCGCTGAGCCGTGCAGCCCGTTCAGTCCATTTACTGGCGAGCCATTTGCCTCCAACCCTCGCCTCCACCCCTCGCCCAGTGTCCCGGGTGGGGGATCTAAAACCCCAGGAACACCATCACCTCCCTGGCGGGCCACGCTGGGCCAATGGACTGTGTCGTCTGGGAGTCAGAATCTGAATTAACTTCACTGCAAAGTAACTTAGTAACACGGAGAAGGAATTTGTCTTTGGTGGTTCGGTGCATAACGATATTAATAAACATAGTGAAGACACATAAATGCCAAATAGAAAGAACATAAACTACATGTAGTGTGTGAGTTCATTGTATTTTTACAGATCTCTGCGTGGACGGAGACCCTGGCGAGTCGCTGATAAAATAGATTTTTTCTTTTTTCTTTATTCAAATACTTCCTTTGTCTCTGAATTAAAAAAACTCAAATGACAATGTCTTTGTGATGGGTGGTGATGGTGGTGGTGGTGGGAGGGGGGGGGTCTGTGGGAATCCATGCTCACACACACACATACACACACACACACACACACACACACACACACACACACACACACACACACACACACACACACACACACACACACACACACACACACACACACACACACACACACACACACACACACACACACACACACTTGCACTCTCTTGCTAGTTGCTGTCATCAGATCCCGCCATCATTGTGGCCCCCACAACGCCCCCACCCCCAGCCCAGGTATCCACCTGTTGGATCTGCTTCACTGTGGTGAGGCATGTGACATAATATGCCGTACAGTAATATGATATAATATGATTATAACATACTGTATATACCAGGCGCACGTATGGACGTTGAGATGAAACCTCGAGGACGGACAGACCCGTCACTCATTAGACTTCAAAGGGCGTCTCTACTTTTTTATTTATTTATTTTTTAACCAACAGAGATTTTTAATGAAGCCTTTTCTGCGGGGAGCAGGCGATGAACCTTCATTACCACCACGGCCCCGACGGAGTCACATAACAAAGTGTCTCATTAAAAATGTGCTTTGGGTGCAAGAGTACTCTCCACAGAGGAGGGTGGAGGGTGGAGGGTAGAGGGTAGAGGGTGGAGGGTGGGGTGATGGTGATGGTGTTGGTGGTGTATGTGTGTGTGTATGTGTGTGTGTGGGGGGGGCAGCCAAGCAAGTGGAGGTCAAAAACCACAGGTTAAATCTCTTCTCTTGTGGCCGGGATAGACCGACAAGATCTCTCTCCCCCCGGCACCCCCCCCCCCCCCCCCCCTCTCTCTCTCTCTCTCTTTCCTCTCTCTCTGTCTCTCTCGCTCTGTCTCTCTCTCTCATGGTACCAGAGAGGTTCACGTCCCATCGCTGCCGGTCATGCATCCGTCTCATCGAGGTTAAACGTTTGTGTTGTTGTTGTTGTTGTTGTTGTTGTCTTGTTGTTGTCTGATATGTGACAAGTCCGTCAGGGGATTGACTCAAACCACTCAAGCGTGTTCAAATCAAACAATAACAACACGTCATCATATGCATATGGAAAATGAAATGACAATGATGATTAGACATCTCAGAATAAAACAGAGCAAAACAAAGAGATGAGTGTGAGCAGGAATCAGACACATCAGAAAGCCTTGAGGACACGAGGACAGCGTGTCCTCGTGTCCCCCCCCCCCTCTCCAGCCCGGGTTCTTTCGTGTGTTCCCCTTTAAGTCGGCGGCGCCTTCCAACCACAGGTGTCCGGTCCGGGTCGGGAATACGGGCCCCCTGCTGATCCCTCTCTGCAGGTACACGGCTGCCCACACGCACCGATCTGATCTGAGACCGGCGCTGCGCTCCTCCCGCTGCTAGGGCTCCGCTCATCCATATTGAAGACACGCCGCATGGCTGAGCACGGATCAGTTCCGTGTAAGCGTACGCTTTTCTACCACCACTCTGCTGCTGGCTGTGGAGGGAGCGTTCTATTTTCAGAAGGCTGTGATTTGACCCCTCAGGGGAGGAACCCACGGGGGAGGCCTTAGCCCCTTAGTTTGAATATCCTGACTTTGAGTGGCTGCCCGACGTCTTACGGTTTTCCGAACCGCTGACTTTCGTGTCGGTTAGCACCGTGTTCCTCAGGGCGACCGCCAGGGGGGGACCACACCGACGGGCTGAGCCAACACTTCCTGGTGGGGCTGTTGGATGCTGCATGCTGGCTGGCTGCTGGCAGGCAGGCAGGCAGGCTGCTGGCCGTCCGTCAGTCCGTCTCCGCTCTCACCAATCATCCTCAGCTGCGGCTGCGCCTTCTGTCACTCCGTCAGGCGCCAGACAAACAGTGAACGTCTGAGACGGGGAAGAAAAGAACAGCTCTCCATTCTGGTTGGAGGCCATGAGGAGAAAACTAATGGAAGCTATCTCTCTCTCTCTCTCTCTCTCTCTCGCTCTGTCTCTCTCTCTCTCAATTCAATTCAATTCAATTCAATTCAATTTAAATTCAATTTAAAGAGCTTTATTGGCAGGGGAAACGTAGATTTACATTGCCAAAGCGAGTGGTAAATAAAAAGTATACTTATAAATATATACAGGTCAGTAAGAAAAAATAACATTAAATTATTATATATATATATATATATATATATATATATATAATAATGAAAAAAACTAATAATAGCACAAATAAAAATTATGATAATAATAATAAAGTGGCATTGACAGGTGATTGACAATCTTTATGGAGGCTGTATTCCCCTTTAAGTCGGCGGCACCTTCCAACCACAGGTGTCCGGTCCGGGGCGGGAATACGGGCCCCCTGCTGATCCAGTGGGTACAGAGTCTGTCTTCTCTTGGTAGCCAGGTCTGCCGGTGGCGGCCTCTCTCCACGGCGAGGCTGTGCTCACTGAGTCTGTATCTAGTCAAGGATTTCCTGAGTTTGGGATCGGTCACAGTGCTCAGGTATTCTGTCGTTGTGTATTGTCTGTTTAGAAATATTCTGAGACAGCCAAGAATAAAGAAAGTGGGAGGGAAAACCAGGAACTCTTTTTTTTTTGTCTATTTCTTCCTCTCATCTTGCGCAACAGTAGCACTGAGGTGGATGCCGCTGCCGCTTGGATCTTCTCAACTCCGTCCATCCATTTCTATTCCCAAGGGTACCTCTGTTTCCTCTCCATCTGAAGCTGCTATCGCCCCCGCTTCAGGGGGCGTTGTATAGTGTCCTGAAGGTGTAGAGCCTGGCCCCGCTTCTCTCTCTCCTCCCCTGTATGGGGCTAGGCGGTCTTGGTGCACCACTACCTTCTTCCGCCGGCCATTTTTCTGTACCCGGTACACTACGTCTGACAGGGCTTCCAATATAGTGCAGGGCCCCTCCCACTGACTCACGAGCTTGGGGCATATTCCTCTTTGGCGTCGGGGGCAGTATAGCCACACACGGTCACCAGGCTGATACAGCTTCCCATGGGCGCGGGTATCGTACTGTTGTTTCTGTCTCTTGGATTCCCCTTGGATGTGGTTTCGAGCAAAGTTGTGAACTCTCTCCATCCGCTCCTGTTACAACCCTGGTCGCTGTGGATTTCGTCAGGCATACCAAACCTTGTGAAGAACCCATCGACCAGGACTTCAGCCACTGTGGTTGCTTCCTGGTTTGGGATGGCATAGCTCTCCGGCCACTTGGAGAAGTAATCCATGGCAACCAAGATGTACCGATTCCCCTTTTCTGAAAGTGGCAGGGGCCCGCAATACCACGGTCCCCAACGTGGTATTGCTGCATCTCGGCCCGGGGACGCCACGGTGGGCCCTTCCTGGCGGCACAAGCATCACACCTCCGGCACCAGCTGTCCACATCGCTGCGTAGCCTAACCCAGAAGAACCTCTGTCTCACGCGGGCCAGGGTTTTGTTGACTCCAAAGTGCCTTGCGGTGGGTAGGTCGTGAGGGTCTGAGGATCTCCTGTCTGAGGACTTTTGGTGCTAGCAGTTGCCACACCACCCTGCCTCCACTGGAGGACTCCCACTTGTGGTACAGGACTCCTTCTTTAAGCTCCAGGCAGTCCCACATGGCCCACAAACTTTTCACCAGCTGGCCCCATGCAGCCACTTCACACCCCACTGGTCGGCGTCCGTTGAGCTTCCATCCCAAAACAGGTGCAATTTCACTGTCATCAGCCTGCATCTGACTCAGGTCTTTCGACGTCAACCTCTCCAACCCCTCTGGAAGCTCCCCCACAGCACGCAATGAGTGATGCCCTTCCTGTAGCTCTCCCTGCATGACTTCCTGTCTCTTATCCCGTCGCTCACAGTGCAGGCAGTGGGTCTCCAGACATGGGCGGCGAGAAAGGGCATCCGCATTTCCATGAAGCCTCTCCACTGTGCTGAATCTGGAAGTCGTATTGACTGAGCTGTTCCAGCCACCGAGCGAGCTGGCCCTCAGGGTGTTTGAAGTTGGTCAACCACTGTGAGA
>PIJE02002123.1:42515-58594 GCA_002895965.2 Coryphaenoides rupestris | reverse complement strand
TGCAGCCACTTCACACCCCACTGGTCGGCGTCCGTTGAGCTTCCATCCCAAAACAGGTGCAATTTCACTGTCATCAGCCTGCATCTGACTCAGGTCTTTCGACGTCAACCTCTCCAACCCCTCTGGAAGCTCCCCCACAGCACGCAATGAGTGATGCCCTTCCTGTAGCTCTCCCTGCATGACTTCCTGTCTCTTATCCCGTCGCTCACAGTGCAGGCAGTGGGTCTCCAGACATGGGTGGCGAGAAAGGGCGTCCGCATTTCCATGAAGCCTCTCCACTGTGCTGAATCTGGAAGTCGTATTGACTGAGCTGTTCCAGCCACCGAGCGAGCTGGCCCTCAGGGTGTTTGAAGTTGGTAAACCACTGTAGGGAGGCGTGGTCTGTCCTGATGGTGAATGCCTGTCCGTACAGGTAAGGATGGAAATGCCCCGTAGCCTTCACCACTGCTAACAGTTCACGCCTCGTCACACAGTAGTTTCGCTCTGTTTGCAAAAACTTTCCCCTTCTCTGTGTCCCCACTCTATCCCGGGATGGTCTGGCCGCTCCATCCCAGGACGGTCTGGCTGCTCCATCCGCGGCTGCTGCAGCAGGAGTGCTGTGATGGACCCCTGTCTGCTCCATCTCCAGGTCGGCTAAGAAACGTTCCGTTTCCTCCAGAAGTTTATCCAGTCGTTCCGTCTGTCTGCTGCTTGCCTTTATTACTGGCTCCACGCTATCCTCCTCCCGAAACCCGCGTGGTGCCGGTAACTTGGGTCTGGCGCTTCCATAGCTCATACTAGCTCCCGTCGGATCGAAAACATCTCTCCCCCGGCATGAATTCCTTTCCATAATCCACTCTTCTGACACCAATGAAGCACTTGGATCCATAAAGAGGCCGGACACACGTTGTAGAGTCAAAAATATCAACCTTTAATCATCTGTTCATTTTCATTCACGACCCACACTACTTGCTCATCACGACCCCACCCCACTAACAACACCCCCCCATTCCGGTCAACTCCCACCTAAACAACCCACCCCCCGGGTTGCTTAGTTACCAAAATGCTGATATGTTACAATATATATATAAAATATATACTGTATATATATAATAATAATAACAATAATAAAAAAAGAAAAAGAAAAATTAAAATAATGATGATAATAATAAAGTGGGTTGACATGTGATTGACAATCTTTATGGAGGTTGTATTCCATTGGATGTCCTTTCCCTGTCACAACAGCTCACAAATCCTGCTGCTGTATTTTTTGCACATTCCTGTACCTTGCCCAGCAGATATGAAAGTCTTTGGTTGTTTCAAAATTCTTTTGAGTGTTTGTCTATAATGTCTTGGTATAGGTGGCAGGTTGTTAGGAAGTGTAGCTCGGTTTCCACCTCCTGTTGGGTGCAGTGGGTACAGAGTCTGTCTTCTCTTGGTAGTCAGGTCTGCCGGTGGCGGCTGCTCTCCCACGGCAAGGCTGTGCTCGCTGAGTCTGTATCTAGTCAAGGATGTCCTGAGTTTGGGATCGGTCACAGTGCTCAGGTATTCTGCCGTTGTGTATTGTCTGTTTAGGGCCAAATAGCATTCTAATTTACTCTGTTTTTTGGTTGATTCTTTCCAGTGTGTGAGGTAGTTTTCTTTTTGTTTTCTTATAATTTGGTTTATTCTAATGGGGTTTCTGTCTGGTGGCTCTGCTTGGTTTTGTGAATAGAGTCCCAGAACCAGCTGGCCGAGGGGGCATCGCTCTAGAGTCTCTCTGTGGATGAGGGCTTTGTTATGGAGCGTGTCGGGCTCACTGTCTTTTAGGTGGTTATGACATTTGAATGCCCTCTTTTGAATTTTTATTATTAGTGGGTATCGTCCTAATTCTGCTCTGCATGCATTGTTGGGTGTTTTCCGTTGGGTGAGGAGAATGGATTTGCAGAACTCTGCATGCAGTTTTTCAATTTGGTGTTTGTCCCATTTAGTAAAATCAGTGGACCCCAGATCTCGCAACCGTAAAGGGAAATGGGTTCGATAACTGAGTCTAGTATTTTGAGCCATATTTTTATTGGGATGTCTAAGTTGATGTTTCATAAAAAGCCCTTCTTGCCTTGTCTCTCAAGTCATTTACAGCTTTGTTGAAGTTACCTGTGTTGCTAATGTTTAGGCCAAGGTAGGTTCTTTGTATGCTCTCTCTCTCTCTCTCTCTCTCTCTTTCTGTCTCTCTCTCAATTCAATTCAATTTCAAGAGCTCTATTGGCATGGGAAACATACATTTACATTGCCAAAGTGAGTGTTAAATAAAAAGTATACTTATAAAGAACTAAATATCTACAGGTCTCTCTCTCTCTCTCCCTCTCACTCTTTCTGTCTCTCTCTCTCTCTGTCTCTCATCATAAAGGTCGGTTTTTCTCCCTTCAGATCAGCCAATCAATGCGTCCGCCTCACGTCACATGTCACCCACCGCCCCCGCTAGAAAAACAGGATATATAAATTAGGGCGTCGCATTTAGAAAGGACTGATTTACAATCCTAACTGGTGGGATTCCATTAGCCAGTTTAGCACATTCACTAGATGTTACCGCCAAGGAAACTTTGTCTGTTGTTACGGCGAGTAGTTTCCCAGCCAGGGGGCTCTTTCATGGCCGATTACATGCATATTCATTAGCGGCGTATTCATTCGATATGTATTTTTTCTTCTTAAATGCGTTCTGAGTAATGGAGGACATTTAGGAGCGAGAGTGGGTGATGCTGTGATCTAATTTGTGTTACTAGCTGCTTGACACGTAATCGTACTCTCTATATTTACTCCATTTAATTGTAATGATTTGCGGGGGCCAAGCTATTAAAAAAAGGGTCACCATTTTAACTGCGCTTTCACCTTTGACCCCTGACATTTAGAATGAATTATCTGATGAGTGCTTTAATGTCGCTACTCGACAGGCAGATGTTTTGCTTTCAAATCCATTTCAAAGCCGCGTTTGAGTATCTCTCATCTTTCAATCGCGAGTCATTATGGAAATGGAGCGCCGCAAATCCACCTGTGCATGCGGTGAGCCGGGAGTGCGTTTCTGCCACTCGTTAAGCGTCGTATCGATCTCTGGTCTTTAGCCGGCTGAAACGGCGCCTGGTTGTCACAAATACTCGAGTGAAGGGTAGCGAGAGAGGCAATTTGGATCCTCATTAAATTTTTAAAAGTCATGATGGTCCTCTGAAAATTGAACCAACTGTTCCAAAGCAACCTTAATTTTATGCTACAGTAAGTGCAAATTAGTTTCACAAAAATTATTTTTAATCACACTCTGGCGAGTTAATTTGCTGTGTTGTAATTTCCTCCTGGTTCCCTTTTAACCCTCATATTCACTTATGAACCCAGCGGCTTGGAGCCGGGGTGGGGACCCCCAGTTATCCCACAGCCCTGCTCTCCATTACACCCAGAGCTTCACCCAGTCACCCATCCTGAGCTTCACCCAGTCACCCATCCTGAGCCTCACCCAGTCACCCATCCTGAGCCTCACCCAGTCACCCATCCACAGCTTCACCCAGTCACCCATCCTGAGCCCTATATCCAGGTTCCCACCCAATTCCCCAAGAGGCACCTCACCCCAGCACCCAATCCAGAAGCCTCACCCAGTCACCCATCCTGAGCCTCTCCCAGTCACCCATCCCTTCATCCTCCAGTGGCTCTTCGATGCATGGCAGCATCACCGTAGGTAGACCTTGGCAAGCGAACAAACTGAACCCTTGGTAACTACTAAATTGCTCGTCATGGCAACAGTAATCAGAAATAGAAACGCTGGTTTGTCTGGAACATTCCTCCATGTAAACAACAGGTCTGATGGCGGCTGACGTGTGCAGGAGATGTCAAGAGCAGTTTATGTAGTCCCGCCTACGGCCATAGAAGCAATGACACCTTTGAGAAAGACAACATTGGAATGGAAAGATATTGTTTATTTATTGCTTGTATTACTGTATAACTTGTGGCATCTATGAAAATGCATGTGGTCATGTAGATGGGCAGACAATAATCAAACACACAAAAGCAGCCAAAACTGTTGGGCTTTTGTTAATGTTTCGGTTCCCTAATAGCCGAGTAATTGGTTAATAGTTAATAGAGACCAACCAATTACATTGTCTTCTAATTAGCATATCATGATTGTAGCATGTTCCATGTTGTGCAAAAGCATTTTGGTAAAAACATGTTGTGGCTACAACATTTCTGGGATTTGACTTGCGTACACATGTAGTACTGTGCTGTAGTACTGTAGTACTGTAGTACTATATGCAACACAATAGAAGACCTCAAGCGACCCGGGAACACCTGGTCCAGGTATGAGGTAGACCAGGTGTCCTGGGAAGACACCTGGGAAAACACCTGGGAAGACACTTGGGTTAGGCTCCATGTTCTCTGCATTGCATTCCTGACCTCTATCCCTACTTGTGATTGACAGCCATCTGTCAATCCTAAGGGAATGTGAAACCAGGTGAGGATCAGGGTTCCTTATTATCCGAAGAACATTGTTGGTATTCCGTGTTTAGAAATACTGTGTTTATCTTATGAAGAAACTGCTTGACGCCATCTAACAAATGATCAGGCATCGAGGAGCTATCTTGTGTACATTAATTAAAAAGATTGGGCAATCTTTACAAGGACGATTTACTAACTAACTATTTAATGTACTGAATACCCAAACGTGCAAATATATATACATTTGAACAAATATGATTTTTATCCAGATAGCTGAAAGCACTCTGAGCAGCTGGACTGTGTAAAGGCCTATTAATGCTCCTGGTATCTTGTTTTCTATTGATTCCTTCAGCCCTTGAAGGACCCCCACAAGCCAGTATCCTGCTGATTGAAAGTGATGGTTATTGGCCACATTATGGTCACATGATCAGCTGTTATCCAAGTGGATCGATCTACAAAACTGTCTGCTTGGCCACTGCCGTGAAGCCAGACAGAGTTCTCCCCGCCACGATGAATGCTGAAGAGGTTCAACCTCAGGCGATGCAGCACCATGTACTGGAGGTTGGCCACAGGTAGGGACGCCCCAGAAGTGTGTGTGTGTGTGTGTGTGTGTGTGTGTGTGTGTGTTGATGGCTGGTTTAATGCACCACAGGTGCAGTCCCAACCAGCACCCCGGGCCAGGTGTGTCTGCTTCTACCAGCCACAGAACACACACTACATATATTTGAAAAAGATGCTTAAATAGCAGTAAGTGAGTTGAGGATCTTTTTCAAATATATGTACTTAGGAAGTTTTGTGTTTTGTGTCTTGCATGTGTGTGACCTCGTTAAGGGTTTCCAGGGAAACAAATCATGGTCCATAAATACTGTCTTGACGATGGCTTGCGATTGGTTGAACAGCACACACAGCTGGGACAGGGATGTCTCTTCCTGTTCAGGTCAATGAGAGCCAATGGATGAAGGGGACGTTGGCCTTTAGCCCCGCCCCCTTGGCACAATGGGCGGTGCTAGGCCTGCAGGACACGCACGCACACACAAACACGCCTTCTGTGAGCCATCATGTTCTCCTTGCCTCTTTCAACATCTCCCCACGTGGATATAAATAAGAAAGCATGCTTTAGCAAATCATTGATCCCTCTTACCTCTGACCTCAGACCAGTGGAGTCACTCAGAGCTCTGAGGTGAGAGCTGACCGTGAGGGCAAAGGGTTGCCAGAACGGACCCCTTAAGAATGCATTGCATTCACTTCGCTTGATATAATTTATTGTCCCGATGTTTCAAGGCAGAGTAACCGAGGCCCTGACTGAGCTGTGAAGCTGCAGCCAATAAATCACTACAGCTAGAGGCCTGTGTGTGTGTTTATGTGTGTGGCCTGCTGTCTGACCTCATGATGTCTTCTTGCCCCTCTTCAGTGGCTAAGTGGGTAGGTAGCCAGGTAGCTAGGTAGCTAGGTAGGTCCGTAGGTGTGTATGTACTGTAGGTAGGGTGAGGGGATGGTGGTCAGCTGACCCGGCGTACAGTATGGTACAGTGTGCTACCTTAAGCACGCGGCGCACAGAGTACAAATCTCGGTTCACATTTGCAGCGGGACCCAAATAAGAAAAAGAATCCGGAGCAAGCCGGGCAGGCCGGACCATGTGACGTTGATTTGCTGTTCAAACACACACTGGAGGAGGAGATGGGTTTAGAATATATTTATTTTTTACAGGATGATCACAAGTGTGGTTGTGTTTTAGTGTGCTTGACACACCAACACACACACACACCCCAAACGGCACGACGCATAGAGAACACAGATACAAAAGTCTGTTCATGCTCCGTAGTCCGATCTCCCGACTGGGAGGAACCCCCCAGCTTTATACCCGGGTTCCTCCTCAGCGACTGATCCGCCGCAGCTGTCACCACTTGGCCTCCTAATTAGCCTATTGGTGACAGCTGCGATCCCTGGGGCTCGGGAGGGAGGGGCCGTGCGGGGCCGAACCCCCCCCTATTGCTACACACCCCCCCCCCTTATCCCAACGCCGGGGCCACTGGTCCCGGCCCCAACAGCCCCCTCCGGGGGTCGGAGGGGACACTTTGGTTCCCCATCCCGCTTCTGCAGTGTCTTCTGCGGCACCGCCTCCCGGCTCGTCCGTGGTACCTCGTCCTGAGTAGTCGGCGGCACCTCGTCCCGGCTCGTCGGCGGCACCTCATCTAGGGTCGTCTGCTGCGGCACCTCTTCTCGGGTCGTCTGCTGCTGCAGCACTTCGTCTCGGGTCGTCTGCTGCTGCGGCACCTTGTCTCGGGTCGTCTGCTGCTGCAGCACTTCGTCTCGGGTCGTCTGCTGCGGCACTTCGTCTCGGGTCGTCTGCTGCTGCAGCACTTCGTCTCGGGTCGTCTGCTGCTGCAGCACTTCGTCTCGGGTCGTCTGCTGCTGCAGCACTTCGTCTCGGGTCGTCTGCTGCTGCGGCACTTCGTCTCGGGTCATCGGCTGCGTTGCCTCCGGGGTCGTTGGCTGTGTCGCCTCCCGGGTAGCCGTGCTCCACGGGGTCCGCGATCCCCGACATGTCGGCGCGTCGGCGCGATCCCTCCACGTCGGGCCGATCACTGATCGGCGCGTTCCCGTTCATGGCGGCGTCTCTCGTGTCTCTCCCGTGTCAGTGCGTCGGCGCGACCTCCCGACTGGGAGGAACCCCCTGGCCTTTATACCCGGGTTCCTCCTCAGCTACTGATCCACCGCAGCTGTCACACTTGGCCTCCAAATTAGCCTATTGGTGACAGCTGCGATCCCTGGGCTTGGGAGGGAGGGGCCGTACCCCCATATTGCTACACCCCCTTATCCCAATGCCGGGGCCACTGGTCCCGGCCCCAACAGCCCCCTCCGGGGGTCGGAGGGGACACTTTGGTTCCCCATCCCGCTTCCGCAGTGTCTTCTGCAGCACCGCCTCCCGGCTCGTCCGTGGTACCCGGGTCGTCGGCTGCGTCGCCTCCCGGGTCGTCGGCTGCGTTGCCTCCCGGGTCGCCTGCTGCGCCGCCGTCAGCTGGGCCTGGAGCTCTCTGGCCTGCTTCTGGGCCTGCTCCTCTCTCCGGCCTGCGGCCGTCAGCTGGGCCTGCTCCGCAGTCAGCTGGGCCTGGAGCTCTCTGGCCTGCTCCCGGGCCTGCTCCTCCCGCTGGCCTGCGGCCGTCAGCTGGGCCTGCGCCGCCGCCAGCTGGGCCTGGAGCTCTCTGGCCTGCTCCCGGGCCTGCTCCTCCCGCTGGCCTGCGGCCGTCAGCTGGGCCTGCTCCGCCGTCAGCTGGGCCTGGAGCTCTTTGGCCTCTTTTAGGGCCTGCTCCTCCTGCTGGGCTGCGGCCTTCAGCTGGGCCTGGAGCTCTTTGGCCTCCTCCCAGGCCTGCTCCTCCCACTGGCCTGCGGCCATCAGCTGGGCCTGCTCCGCCGTCAGCTGGGCATGGAGCTCTTTGGCCTGCTCCCGGGCCTGCTCCTCCCGCTGGCCTGCGGCCATCAGCTGGGCCTGGAGCTCTTTGGCCTCCTCCCGCTGCTCCTTGGCCTGGAGCTGCACGACCTGCAGCGCCTGGTAACCCCTTAGGTTTCCCGCCTGCATGGCCGCCACTTGCTCCATCATCTCCCTCACCTGCTGGCCCATTTTCTCCTTCTCCAGCTCCATCTCATGGCGGAGCTGCCATACCTGCTCTTTGGCCAGGTCATCCTCCTACTGGAGGGAGATGGCTTTCTCCTGGATTTGTGGGCCCGCCCCGGAAGCAGCCCCAGCCCTCTGCTTCTTCGCAGCCTTCTGCTTCTGCCGGCTGGTTTTCACAGGGGGAACGCTACCCTGGACCAACCGGTCGATCTGGGCCTGCATGTCCGGCTCCTCCTGAACAAAAATGTTAGAGGGCCTCTAGGGGGTCCATTTTCTTTTTCCTTTTTTTTTTATATGCGTGGGCGGTGGATTTAGGTGCCCGCATTCTCCACCATATGTGGCAACCGGCTTGTCCAAAAGGCACAACGCATAGAGAACACAGATACAAAAGTCTGTTCAGGCTCCGTAGTCGGGCCGTTTATTAGTAACTCCACAGACATGATCACGTCAGTACTTCACAGTAGGTATGACCAGGAGTCCTCTCCGGTCAGGACTCCTCCTCCCGGGTAGCCGCGCTCCGCGGGGTCCGCGATCCCTCCACGTCGGGCCGATCTCTGATCGGCGCGCTCCCGTGCGTGGCGGCGTCTCTCGCGTCTCTCCCGTGTCGGCGCGTCGGCGCGACCTCCAATCTCCCGACTGGGAGGAACCCCCCGGCTTTATACCGGGTTCCTCCTCAGCGACTGATCCGCCGCAGCTGTCAGCACTTGGCCTCCTAATTAGCCTATTGGTGACAGCTGCGATCCCTGGGGCTCGGGAGGGAGGGGCCGTGCGGGGCCGAACCCCGTTATTGCTACAATACACTGCAATCACACACACACACACACACACACACTGCAATCACACACACACACACACACACACACAAATCATGCCCACGCTGCACTCACACGCACTGCAAACACACACACTGCAATCACACACACTGCAATCACACACTGCATTCACACACACTGCACTCAAACACACTGCAATCACACACTGCAATCACACACATCTAAAACCTCATGGGTGTGGTACCTTCCAGATCTCCTGATAGATGTATTTACTGGTGCTTCTACATTGTGAGCCAGAGCCCAGCTCCCTGAGCTCTGTGCTGGAGAACGTGGGTTAACACAACGCCTGCCATCGCCTGCGATAATCTTTAGGGTTGCAAAGCTCCATTCTTCTCTTAGAAACCATTAAAGGGGAGCTGATGACAGGCAAGCAAGAGGTGCTTTGGTTTAATAACACGCTGCCTCGATGAAGATTGCCTTTAATCGCTCTCAGACGCTGCAAATTGAAAGAAATAGCGAAGGAGTTAATTGTTTTTTGACGGCTAGTCGAATGGGCCGAAGCTGTGTGCAGTGCTCATCAAGGGTGAATGACATCTACGCGAATGTCCTCACTGTTGTTGAAGTGTCAATCCCGCAGTAGATGGGAGTGTGCCTTGGGTCCCAGCGAGTTGGGCATCTAAAGCCCGTCTATCAGGACAGAAGATCTCAGAGCAGAATAAGAAGCCCCCAGGACACGAGCCAAATCTCAGAGTTGGCGCAATTCCGAGGATTTGCTTCTTCCGTCAAGAAGCCATGCATATGTTCCCTGGGGCAACACTCGTGTCTCTGAGAAAATATGGAAGAGGAGGAGGAGGACGAGGAGGAGGGAAGCTTCAGCCTCCATCTGTCCACGTGTCCGCTTGCCCACAGCGTGCTACGCCCATCCCCGGGGACGAGTCTTGGGCAGGAATCATTCCACTCCCACTCTTTGTGGCTCCGGTCCCCTCGCCTGCCATTCCACGGCCGGCTGCGAGCCAACGCGAGGGACGCACATCCAAAGAGACCACATATGGACCCTGAACACACCAGAGACTACGAGTGGCCTCTCTGTGCGCCAGACTGTTGTGTTTGTAGCTTTTCTGACGTTGGCTGCCGTGTGTTGTTGAAGTGTTGGTAGTAGTGGTGGTGGTGGTGGCTGTACTTACATGTCAATATGTTATTATATCGCTTTCATATTATCATGTGTATTGCAGTGTGCTGTTGGTTTTCGAGCAACTTTCCGTCTGTGTGTTTAGCGTGTACTTTTTCCGACAGCCTGCTGTGTGCTTTGTGAAGAAATGGAGCAAAATATATTCCCTTCTGATCCTCTGAGGTTTAGACTTGCCGATGGAAGCCGCGTGTGTGTGCGCCTGCGTGTGTGTGTGTGTGTGTGAATAGGACTATGACAGGGAGAGGAAGAGGGAGATAGACAGAGAGACAGAGAGATAGAGAGAGAGAGAGACTGAGAGACTGACAGAGAGAGAGAGAGATAGAGAGAGAGAGTGTGTCCATGAGCATTCAAACAGAGCAGCTCTCTCTCTCTCTCTCTCTCTCCGTCTACGGCGGAGACAGCAGCCATCTGGCCGAGGGCTCCAGGGACGGACATTGTCTGCTAAACGCGCTAACCCCTTCGCACCGTGTCAGGTCTCCGGTGTGCCTGCTCCTCTCCCAGGCTCCTCTCCTTTAGCTCCGGAACAGCCGTGTCTGAATAGATGGGGGGCTGATGGAGGGGAGGAGGTGGACAGGAGAGGGTGTGGAGGTGGAGGGCGTGACGGAGTGGGTACCCTGAGTTGGAGAGAAGCCACATGGCAGCATAAGTACAACATACATAACACAGAGGAGCACGAAATCTCCTCCCTCATCCATTAGGACGGAGGTACGAATCGATGTTCTTATTGACGAGGCCCCGTGGGTATTGATGTATCTCGCTGTATATTGCCTTCCAGTCCATAGGTGTGATGACATGTCATGTGGTGGTGATGGAGGTGGAGGTGGTGGTAGTGGTGGAGGTGGTGGAGGTGGTGGTGGTAGTGGTGGTGTTGTAGGTGATGGAGGTGGAGGAGGTGGAGGTGGTGATAGTGGTGGAGGTGGTGGAGGTGGTGGTGGTGGTGGAGGTGGTGATAGTGGTGGAGGTGATGGAGGTGGTGGAGGTGGTGATGGAGGTGGTGGAGGTGGTGGTGGACATGGTGGTGGAGGTGGTGGAGGGGGAGGTGGTGGAGGTGGAGGTGGAGGTGGTGGTGGTGGTGGTGGTGGAGGTGGAGGTGGAGGTGATAGTGGCATCGGCTGTGGTGGTGGAGGTGGTGGAGGTGATAGTGATAGTGGTGGTGGTGGTGGTGGAGGTGATAGTGACAGTGGTGGTGCTGGTGGAGGTAGAGGTGGAGGTGATACTGGTGGTGGTGCTGGAGTTGATAGTGATAGTGGTGGTGGTGGTGTAGATGATGGAGGTGGAGGTGGTGGTGGTGGTGATAGTGGAGGAGGTGGTGGTGGTAGTGGTGGTGGTGTTGTAGGTGATGGAGGACGAGGTGGAGGTGGTGGTGGTGGTGTTGGAGGTGATAGTGGTGGTGGTGGTGGTGGTGGAGGTTGAGGTGGAGGTGATAGTGTTAGTGCATGGTGGTGGAGGTGATAGTGATTGTGATAGTGGTGGTGGTGGTGGAGGTGGAGGTGGAGGTGATAGTGATAGTGGTGGTGGAGGTGGAGGTGGAGGTGGAGGTGATAGTGGCATCGGCTGTGCGGGTGGAGGTGGTGGAGGGTGTGAGGTAGCGCAGGCTGTGGTTTCAGCAGCAGCAGAAGCAGTAGCTTTAGCGTTAGCCGTAGCCATAGCCGTAGCGTTAGCGGTAGCTCACAGCCGGTTCGCGGGTTTTGGTTCATTGAAGACAACTCTGTGCAGTTTGTCATGTCTCCCTCGCGTCCCGCCCTGACGGATGAAAGGACTGCTGCCGATAAATCGTACGGTGACTGCCTCCGCAGGCGCCAAGCCGGGCCGCAGCGTTTTGGAGGGAAAAATTACAAATTGCCACATCGAGGGAAGGTATCAGTCAGAACCCGCCGTGCACATGCATGCATGCATACGGATGAGGTACACACAAACACACACACACACACACACACACACACACACATGCGCAAACCTGGGAAGACACATAGATTGCGGTGAAGTTAGATAAAGGGCTTAACGAGGCACGTTCAGTGTGACCCGCTGAGGGATGACCGACAGCCCATCGTCAGCTAGACGGGCGGGAAGCGAGGACCCACGCCGGGACAAATGGAATGCAACCAGAGCGAGCGCATGCGGCTGGCTGCTGAAGTGCCCGATAGAAGCCATATAAAAGCCGCGTTTCATAATGGAAATGATGTTCGCCTGACAGGAATGATGTTGTGTGTTTACCGCAACAGTTGGCGCAGAGCAATATTGTTAGAGGCTCCAGTCTGACTGTCAAATAAAGATAAAATAAAACCAGTCAAGTGGCACCAGACTGCACTCCCATGGATGCTCAGTGTACCGAAGTAAATGTCCTAATTGTTCTGAATTTAATGAACTCTTCTGGATTTCTTTGCAATTTTTCCTTTGCATTCTTTATATAAAACATGACAGCCGATCTATTGTGTGGGATTTCAATCAAGCGGTGCGTTCATGTTGTGGTTCACAGATCTAGCTGCTGCTTTGCTGGCTGATAGACGGTATCAAGGGTTGTGATTCGTAGACAATAGTCCTGAGGTCACCGAGGTCATCTGGGCCCAAACACAAACACACAAACACACACCAACACACCACATTACTAAACTCAGTCTGTCTCAGACGTACATCTGAGACCAAACAAGACAACAACCAGGGTCACCTGCTTCTGCTGTCTCCTAACCTCAACACCGCTACCTCCTCCCCTCCCTCATATCCTCCCCTCACCTCCTCCCCTAACCTCCTCCCCTTGCGGTCGTTCTCTGTGCTCCGTTCCCCGCTCCTCGACGCTGGCGTTGACACTGCCGTCGGTGGATGAATGTGTGAATGTATTTTTTACAATTTCCCACTGGTCACTGGTCACTGGCCACTGGTCACTGGTTGCTAGTCACTGGTTACTGGTTACTGGTGCCTGGTCAGGTAGGAAGGGACCAGTCCATGCTGTGCTGTGATTCATCAGTCCACCTGCCCTCCGTTCTGCTGAGGACAAAAGTTGACAAATGTTGGAGTCTTGTCTCCTTCCAACTCTTTCCCTGCTCTATTTGGACATGCAAGTCATTTTGAAGACAGACAGCCGGAGTGAGAGGGGACTTCAGGGAGGACAGGCAGATAAGGGCTATTAGAGCAGTGACTTGACAAGGCAGGAAATTGCACGGCTGACAACCCACTTAGCTGAAGTCACGATGAGGTCTGAGCTCTGTCTCGGACGTGATCTCGCTGGACGCGGCAAACAGTTGACGCACATGTTCCCGCTTGCAGCAGAGTGGACAGCCAGTTGGAACCCACCAACTTCGTGATGGTAGCTGGAGTTAAGAGCTTGAGATACGTGGATGTTGGTCCTCATCAACATGTGGCAAAACCCAGTATAGATTAGAATAGTATAGAATAGAACTTTATTAATCCCGAAGGAAATTCTTGTGCCAGGTTACATAGCGATACAGTACAATAAAACAATATGGAAAACGACAGAATGATAACAATAAACTAACGGATTTACAAATTTACAGTTAAAATATACAAATATGTGGGCAAGATTCCGACAGCGACAACAATTTGGCATACTTGAAATGAAATATTATTGGACATGACATTAAGAATATTGCACATGATGATGAGAGGAGATGAGAGGTAGTGTTATAGATAATATTTATAGACAACATAATAATAATAAAATAATAATATAGCACATGATGGTATTATAGAGTATTGCACATGATGTTGAGAGTTCGATGTCCGGGCTGCACACACGTTCCTTCACTGTAATGTGTCCAGGGTTGCACCATCTGTTGTTCACGTAAACAGCGACTCCCCCTCCTTTCTTCTTGCCGCTTTCGTTGCAACTCCTGTCCGCCCGCACCAGCTGAAAGCCGGCTAAGTCCACTACAGTGTCCGGAACATTGTCGTGCAGCCATGTCTCCGTGAAGCACATAACAGAGCCCTCCCGAAACACACTCTCGCTCCTTGTGAGTGATGTTAACTCGTCCATCTTGTTCACCAGAGACGTACGTACCCTCAAACGCGACTGCAGAAAACTTGAACGCAAGTGGCGCTCGACTAAACTTGAAGTCTTCTACCTTGCATGGCACGACAGCCTGCTTAGCTACAAAACTGCGCTAACCAACTCCAGAAATGCCTACTTCTCCAGTGTCATCAACTTAAACAAGAACAACCCGAAGTTCCTCTTTGACACTGTAAAAGAGCTGACGCAAAAACAACCTCACAACTTGGACTCCTCCCTCTCAGCGAGCAACTTCCTGGAGTTCTTTGATCACAAGATCGAATCAATTAGGAAAGACATTGATGCGTCTCTCACCACTCATCCTGAACATTCGTCAGGTGCGGTGCCACGCATTCTCCCTGAAGCTACTTTCCAGCAGTTTAGCACAATCTCGTTGGATGAGCTTGACAAGCTAATACAGGCATCTAAACAGACTACCTGTTTGCTCAGGTAGAAATGAAACTATCATTGTCGACAGGCTCAGTTCCCTCTAGCTTTAAGTGTGCTGTGGTAAAACCTCTACTCAAGAAGCCTGGCCTCGACCCCGAAGCTCTCAGCAGCTAGCCAAATCATCAATCATCTGACGGCAAACAACTTATTTGAACCATTTCAGTCTGGTTTCAGGAGCCTATACTCTACTGAAACCGCTGTGACCAGAGTGGTAAACGATCTCCTCCTTAGCATGGACAGCAATGCAAGCTCCCTGATGGTGTTGCTTGACCTCAGCGCCGCTTTTGACACAATTGACCATCGCATCCTCCTTGAGCGTCTCGAACACTACGTCGGCATCAAAGGCACTGCTCTTCACTGGTTTAGATCCTACCTCTCAGACAGAACACAATTTGTTGTCTGCAAAGGATCAAAATCGAAGCATTGCAACTTAAGCTTTGGTGTTCCCCAGGGGTCGGTCCTTGGTCCACTGCTCTTTGTAATCTACATGCTCCCTCTTGGCGATATTATTCGCAGCTTTGGCATTAGCTTTCACTGCTATGCGGACGACACCCAAATCTACATTCCCATTGGATCAAAAGACTCCCCCCGGCTCCAACAGATCCAAAAGGTTGAATCCTGCCTCGCTGCAATCAAAAGATGGATGTCCCAAAATTACTTGCAGCTTAACACGGGGAAAACTGAGATGATTATCTTCGGCCCGAAGCATAAACAATCACAACTTGATGACGTCACACTCTGCCTTGAGGGATCCACTATTGCCCAAAGCTCCTGCGTCAAGAATCTTGGTGTTCTGCTTGATCCTACGCTTTCTTTCGATCAGCATGTCAAAAGTATCACCAGAACTGCTTTCTTTCATCTTAGAAACATTGCCAAGATCAGACCAATGCTATCCGCTGCGGACGCAGAGACACTCATCCATGCATTTATATCATCCAGACTGGATTACTGTAATGCACTGTTCTCTGGCCTACCGAGCTCTACTACAAAAAGCCTCCAGCTCGTACAGAACGCTGCTGCTAGACTTTTAACGAGAACTAGGAAGTTTGACCACATTACTCCTATTCTCACTTCCCTCCACTGGCTCCCAATAAATGCCAGATCAGATTTTAAGGTGCTACTTCTTACCTACAAGATCCTGCATGGGTCCGCACCATCGTACCTGAAGGACCTTATTGTTCCCTATTGTCCTTCTCGGCCGCTCCGGTCCTCAGGAGCTGGCCTTTTATCAATTCCAAAAGTAAATAAAAAATCAGCAGGAAACAGGGCGTTCTCTTATCGAGCACCCTATCTGTGGAACAGTCTGCCACCTGTAATCAGGGAGGCTGACTCTGCTGATATATTTAAGGCGAGACTAAAAACCCACCTATTTACCCTCGCCTTTGGCTGCTAGGAGTGCCCCTCAGCTCTAATTTACAGCTAAATCAATACCGTTAGCACTAGCCTACCCTAGCTGCCGATGGGTACTAGGTCTGAGGATACTTGTATGTTCCCTGCTTACTGTGCTCCATCTAACCATGTTGTCTCCATTATCTAGGGTGCTGCTGTGATCATGACTGGATACCTGGCCACCTTGACGGTAATTCGCGCTTGCCGGCTACCCTGCTCTCCAGCCAGCACCCC
>PIJE02002123.1:31017-39059 GCA_002895965.2 Coryphaenoides rupestris | reverse complement strand
ATATCATCCAGACTGGATTACTGTAATGCACTGTTCTCTGGCCTACCGAGCTCTACTACAAAAAGCCTCCAGCTCGTACAGAACGCTGCTGCTAGACTTTTAACGAGAACTAGGAAGTTTGACCACATTACTCCTATTCTCACTTCCCTCCACTGGCTCCCAATAAATGCCAGATCAGATTTTAAGGTGCTACTTCTTACCTACAAGATCCTGCATGGGTCCGCACCATCGTACCTGAAGGACCTTATTGTTCCCTATTGTCCTTCTCGGCCGCTCCGGTCCTCAGGAGCTGGCCTTTTATCAATTCCAAAAGTAAATAAAAAATCAGCAGGAAACAGGGCGTTCTCTTATCGAGCACCCTATCTGTGGGAACAGTCTGCCACCTGTAATCCAGGGAGGCTGACTCTGCTGATATATTTAAGGCGAGACTAAAAAACCCACTTATTTACCTTTGGGCTGCTAGGAGTTGCCCCTCAGCTTCAATTGACAGCTAAATCAATACCGTTAGCACTAAGCCTACCCTAGCTGCCGATGGGTACTAGGTCTGAGGATACTTGTATGTTTCCCTGCTTACTGTGCTCCATCTAACCTTCATGTTGTCTCCATTATCTAGGGTGCTGCTGTGATCGTGACTGGATACCTGGCCACCTCACCTGACAGCTACCAGCTTGCTCTCCAGCCAGCACCCCATCACATATTACTATTTCATTTACTATTTGTACTTTGTCATTTGTACTTTGTCATTTGCATTTTGTCATGCTTTGTTACCCCTGTTTTTAAATGCCCGTATGACACCCATTGCACTCTGAACCATCCCTGGAAGGAGGGATCCCCCACTCTGAGGTTCCTCCTCGAGATTTCTTCCTTGTTAATTAAGGGAGTCGTTTCTTGCCCTTAGGGGGGCTTGGGCTAGGGGGGTGTCATAAATCACATTTGGCCCATAACAATCTGGCCTGTAAAGCCCTTTGAGACTCTCTTGTGATTCAGGGCTATACAAATAAAATTGAATTGAATTGAATTGAACTAGTGCCTCATGTTGCCTTGTGTCTCGACCAAAAAGTTGCACTAGAACATACCAAACAGACAACAGCCGAGAGCCAACTAGAACGCACCCTAACGCCTGCGTGAGAGGAAATAACTCTCCATACCAGCAGGTGGCAGTGGTCTGTATTTGTCATTCAAAAATGACGAATACAGACAACTGCGGATATACAAACCATTGTACTGATTCATGCATGAAACAAAGCAGCAATTTTCACAGCACTCTCACACACCACTCTACCGTTGAGGCGGCAGTAGCTCAGGAGGTAAGAGCGGTTGTCTGGCAACAGGAAGGTTGCTGGTTTGATCCCTGGGCTCTGTCTAGCTAAGTGTCGAGGTGTCCCTGAGCAAGACACCACTCAATCCTAACTGCTCCTGGTGTGTTGGTTGTTACCTTCCATGGTTGACACCACCGTCGGTGTATGAATGGGTGAATGTGAGGCAATACTGTAAAGCGCTTTGGATAAAGCGCTATATAAATGCAATCCATTGACTCTGTGATGAATCTACTTCTAATCGAGAACATGTCTGAGTTCTTGAACAATGAGAAGAACCTTTGTGCTCTCTTGACAAAAGTCCTTTGCACACTTCAGTTTCTCTTCTCCTGCGCTTGTTTGCTTCCTGACTGCAGTGATGTCACTGATCTTATGTTCCTGTGTTCATCTGCTCCCTGCTGACAAGAGGCCTTCATGTAAGGGTGAGATGCGGTTGGTAAAGTGTTTACGTTAGGACTGAATTATGTCTGAACTCAGACTCAAATCCAGACAGAAATGAATGTAGCAATACAAAAACACAATCAGCAACGATTCAAAGAGCTGGCAGTGAGTAAACTCAGGCAAGGATTATCGATGGGGAACATGCCGGAAGGTCGACAGAAACAGACAAAGGGACAGGGCTGAAGAAACAGACACAGAAACACACTGCAGGTGAACCCAGCCTAACAGGTCAAGGTCATTCATGGGGCACAGGGAGAAGCTGACCTCCACAACACAGCACCACCGCCGACCTCCCGCATCTACCGTGGGCCATCAGCGGTGGTGTAATCTCTTCTCCATCGAGCCTTCTTCCGTAGCCAGGTCATCAGTCATGCATCAGTAGCTCATGCCAGCTCCTCAAAGCATCTCGGTTAGTCGTGGTTGGCACTTTTATTGGGTTCATCATTGTCGCTCGCTTGCGACAAGGCAGTTCGTGTCAACACATAAATGTCAAATTATCTTCGGAATTTGTCAAAAGATTGGCTTTTCCTCCCGTACTGAGTTAGCTCTTTCTGATAATGCAGTTGATTTTGACAAACTAGCCTTCAAACGAAGGCCTTGCCTGTACGTGCAAAATATTCTGTGCTGCCATGTGGTCGGTCAGGTTGGCAGAAACAGCCGAGAATTCACACCAACAATAAACACGGATCCTTGATAGAGTTTATAGAAAAGTTTAGTTGGCAGTTGTGATTGATTTGTTTATTCAGTTGCTGTCCACGCGCACACACACACACACACACACACACACACACACACACACACACACACACACACACAAAGCGGCGGCGGTGTAAGAGTTTAGTGGAGCATCACTGTGTGTTTGTCTGTGTGTGTGTGTGTGTGTGTGTGTGTGTGTGTGTGTGTGTCCTCTCCATCTCCAGTATGGATCACGAGTGGGAGGACCACGAGCATTCCCCTGCTGCTGACAGGAAGAGCATTACGCATCTGCAGCCCTGAATCAATATTTAAGAAGTGAAAAGTAAATTTCCACTCCACTAAAAATATTATGACAGGAGATGTGGGGAGAATTTATTTTAGAGTGCCATACAGCGCCGGCCTTTCATACACCAGCCTCAGTGTTCTCCTCCTCCCCCTCCTCCTCCTCCTCCTCCTCCTCCTCCTCATCCTCCTCCTTCCCCTCCTCCTCTTCCTCCTCCTCCTCAGTCACAACCTCACGATGCTACACCACGGCCATCAGGGCTCTTAGACATGAGTCAACCTGGAAGCCCGAAGACGGACTCCCTCCGGCTCGCCGAGCTGCATCGCAGTATGGATTGGCCCGGCCTCTTCCTGCACCGCACTGCCTGATTAATTATTTGTGGATCGGGGGTCCGCCTCTATCGATACTGCGTCGACTCCTGGTGATCAATGAACAAGTTATTTAGGGAATAAGTAACCCTTGCGGTATTGCTCTCAGGGTAACAGAGTACCTTCTCCACTCGCTACCCGCTCAAACCTCTCAGAACTCTCGTCTCGCCCGCACCGGAACCGTAACCGTGACCTCACTGCCCCCACCGCTGTCCCTGCGGTCTGTCGTGAACGCACGCCGCCAGTGTCATGTGACGCCGTGTTCTGCTGCACAGGAGAGCCTCGAAGACGACGTGGATATTGTTGTGTTCACTCCTCTGTCATGCGTTCATTAATCTTCATTTAGACATGATGAGTGTGGCAATCACACAGAATTATACCCAGCGTCGGCCTCTTGTGGGTATCTCTCTCACACACACACACACACACACACACACACACACACACACACACACACACACACACATAGATTGCTCGGTGACACACACACTCCCGCGAGCTAATGCAATGCAACGACTTTTGATTAATTTGAGTGATTAGCGGCTAAATATATCCAGCTCCTTCAAAGTCATTAACAGTAATAACAAGGAAAGCAGAGGTGGTGGTGATGGAGGTGGTGGTGGTGGTGGTGGAGGGGGAGGAGGTGGTGGTGGAGGAGGTGGAGGTGGTGGTGGTGGTGGTGGGTGGTGGTTGTGGAGGAGGGAGGTGGGTGGTGGTGGAGGTGGTGGTGGTGGGTGGTAGGTGGTGGTGGATGGAGGTGGTGGTGGTGGTGGTGGAGGTGGTGGAGGTGGTGGTGGTGGAGGAGGAGGTGGTGGTGATGGAGGTGGTGGTGGTGGTGGAGGTGGTGGTAGTGGCGTGTGGGTGGTGGTGGTGGAGGGTGGTGGTGGGGCGGTGGTGGTGATGGTGGTGGTGGTGGTGGTGGTGGAGGAGGAGGTGATGGAGGTGATGGTGGTGGTGGTGGTGGAGGTGGAGGAGGAGGTGGTAGTGGTTGAGGTGGAGGAGGAGGTGGTGATGGCGGTGGAAGTATTGAGTGTGCCAAAACGCCCAATTATCAGGCCCAATTTTTCTCCTCCTCCCCCTCCCACTCCTCCTCCCCTCCTCCTCCTATCAGGCAGGAACGATAATTGGCGAACGATAATGTCCCCAAAACAAAGAAATAAACGTCATAAAGCGACGGTGATGATGGGAGAGCCGCCATGGCGCCCGCACCACTGAGCGACCACACCCCCGAGCCACCAAGCGACCGCACCACCTCACCACCGAGCGACCAAGTGACCGCACTACCTTGCCACCGAGCGACCGATCGACCGCACCACCTTGCTACCGCACCACCTCAGCCACCAAGCGACCGCACCACCTCACCACCGAGCGACCAAGTGACCGCACTACCTTGCCACCGAGCGACCGCACCACCTTGCTACCACACCACCGACCGCACCACCTTGCTACCGCACCACCTCACCACCGAGCGACCGAGCGACCACACCACCTCGCCACCCCGCCACCGAGTGACCGCATGCCAGAATCTGTTGTCCGAGATCACGTCAGTAATTAAGATGGTTGTACTCTACGAGGCTGGCCTCCGTGGCTGTAAATCACAGTGATTGGCTGAGATCTCCCGCTAAAACACAGCTATTTATCCCCCCAGTAATTACCGGCACATCTGTGCGTGGCTTCGAGCACCTGATGAGCTCCTTCCCTCCGGCCGGCCTGGTGCGAAGGAGCTCATGTCTCTCTCTCTCTCTCTCTCTCTCTCTCTCTTAGGCTTGACACAATGTCAGGCATCCACTTTATTTCACCCTAGCTTTTTTCCTTGCCAATTTATATATATATTTATACAGCATCTATAGGTTATGCTGTTCCTGATTGTGCTGCAGGATGTGATGTAAAATATTGACTCTGCTCAATATGTTCTGAACATCGTCTTCTTCTCCTTCTTCTGAGTGGATTTGTGACTCCCGGTCTCACCTCCTCATCTCCCCTCCTCGTCTCCCCTCCTCGTCTCCCCTCCTCGTCTCCCCTCCTCGTCTCACCTCCTCGCCTCACCTCCTCGTCTCACCTCCTGAACATCGTCTTCTTCTCCTTCTTCTGCGTGGATTTGTGGAGGAAAGGAGGAAGAGGAAGCAATAGAAAACAGACCAGAGATGTTCCTCAGCCTCCCGGTCTCACCTCCTCTGCTGGCTCTGCTGCCAACTCACTGTGGACTCTAACTTGGACACGGTACAGAAACCCTGTGGTTAGAGGTGGAGACCTTGGGGTTTGGTGGACAGGGGGGTTGGGGGGTAGAGAGTTAGGGGGGGTTTGGGGGTGGGGCAGAGAGGACAGAATTCCTGTGCTCAGGACCCTGTCCTTCCCTGAGCTGTTCCAGATATAAAACATTCGGGCTTCCAGCAGATGAACGTTCAAGCTCCGATCAAAAGACGAAAGACGAAAAACAAACATGAGAGGAGAGAGGGGGAGAGGGGGAGAGACAGGGGGACAGGGGGAGAGGGGGGAGAGAGGACACAGAACAAAGGCTTTGGAAAGAGAGAGAGAGAGAGGGAGAGAGGGGGAACATTGAACGGAGCGTTTGCCTTGCAGGGGGGTCAGCCGCTAATGAAAAACGGACCTCCTCCTCGTGAGTCGACCGTACTTTATTATTGCCGACTCGCGCGCTGTAAGGAACATTTCTCTTTGTAGTCTTGCTCTTTGCCTCGGAGGCGGGCCACACTTGCCATTTCCATTTTGTTCCCGAGTTGTGAAAGTGAAACACCTCCTTTGTGGTGCGACGTGACACTACTCTGCGTGCGGCGGCGCTGTGTTCTCTGTGTTAATGGCGGTGATTCAAAGCGAATGGGACGCCAGTACAACAGAGTGGCCATGCCGCTACCAACATATCTGGCAACCGGAGACAAGACACTTGTGAGCCCTACGGCCCTCTAGGGCCCTGTTGGTCTGGTCTGTAATTACCCCGGGGCCCCCAGTACTGTGGCGTGCGTGCTGGAGTTTTTCATTTCGCTGTTCGGCGTTCATATGTTTGACTTCCTCTTCTGTGTGTTTTCTCCTCCTCCTCCTCCTCCTCTGTCTCATCCTCCTCGGGTAAACAGAGCTCCTTAGATCCTCCTAGAGAGAGAAAATTTACTTCTATGGATCAGGTCCTTGTAATCCCTGAGTTTGACCGATCAGCCGTCGCCATGACGATGGTATTGGGGGGGGGGCTCTCCTCTTGGATCTGATCCGTTTAAGGCAATTTATCATGTGGGTGTGGTTTAATGGGGTGCTGTGTAGTGGGGGTGTGGTTTAGTAGGGTGTGGTGCAGTGTGGTTGTGATCTAGTATGGTGTGGTATAGTGTGTGTGTGGCTTAGTAGGGTGTGGCTTAGCAGGGTGTGGTTTAGTAGGGTGTGGTTTAGTAGGGTGTGGTTTAGTGGGGTGTGGTTTAGTAGGGTGTGGTTTAGTACGGTGTGGTTTAGTGGGGTGTGGTTTAGTAGGGTGTGGTGCAGTGTGGTTGTGGTGTAGCGGGGTGTGGTTTAATGGGGTGTGGTTTAGCGGGGTGTGGTTTAGTGGGGTGTGGTTTACTGGGGTGTGGTTTAGTAGGGTGTGGTTTAGTGGGGTGTGGTTTAGTAGGGTGTGGTGTAGTGTGGGTGTGGCTTAGTAGGGTGTGGCTTAGTAGGGTGTGGTGTAGTGTGGGTGTGGCTTAGTAGGGTGTGGCGTAGTGTGGGTGTGGTTTATTAGGGTGTGGTGTAGTGTGGGTGTGGTTAAATGGGGTGTGGTGTAGTGGGGGTGTGGTTTAATGGTGTGTGGTTTAGCAGGGTGTGGTTTAGTGGGGTGTGGCTTAGTAGGGTGTGGTGTAGTGTGGGTGTGGCTTAGTAGAGTGTGGCGTGGTGTGGGTGTGGTTTATTAGGGTGTGGTTTAGTGTGGTGTGGTTTAGTGGGGTGTGGCTTAGTAGGGTGTGGTGTAGTGTGGGTGTGGCTTAGTAGGGTGTGGCGTAGTGTGGGTGTGGTTTATTAGGGTGTGGTGTAGTGTGGGTGTGGTTAAATGGGGTGTGGTGTAGTGGGGGTGTGGTTTAATGGTGTGTGGTTTAGCAGGGTGTGGTTTAGTGGGGTGTGGCTTAGTAGGGTGTGGTGTAGTGTGGGTGTGGCTTAGTAGGGTGTGGCGTGGTGTGGGTGTGGTTTATTAGGGTGTGGTTTAGTGTGGGTGTGGTTTAATGGGGTGTGGTGTAGTGGGGTGTGGTTTAATGGTGTGTGGTTTAGCAGGGTGTGGTTTAGTGGGGTGTGGTTTAGTAGGGTGTGGTTTAGCAAGATGTGGTCTCGTATGGTGTGGTATAGTGTGAGTGTGGCTTTGTAGGGTGTGGCTTAGTAGGGTGTGGTGTAATGGGATGTGGTTTAGTAGGGTGTGGTGCAATGTGGTTGCGGTCTAGTATGGTGTGGTATAGTGTGAGTGTGGTTTAGTAAGGTGTGGCTTAGTAGGGTGTGGCTTAGTAGGGTGTGGTGTAGTGTGGGTGTGGTTTATTCAGGTGTGGTGTGGGTGTGGTTTATTGGGATGTGATGTATTGAATGTGCCGTGGTATTGTAGGGTGTAGTATAGTGTGGGTCTGTGAAGCCCATATACTGTATGTGAACAAGTGTGTAACTGTGATCAAGGATATTCACATACAATTAACATATACATGTATCAAAACGTATGAACAGGCCGAGAGGGAAACATATTTAACACATTTCTTTTTGGCTTGTATCATCAAAATGTTATCAAGGAAGATATTATTAATGCCGTCTCCACATGTAACATACGTGTGGAGACAGTATTAATAATCCACTGCGGGTGGAAAAGCACGTTTGAAGCGGTCGTACTCCTTTGTGTGCTGCGGAATAATTCTCTTTTCTAAAGATACACCACGCCTCTCTCTCTCTCTCTCTCTCGCCGTATTCCTGGCTCCGTATCTATAAAAGATACGAAATCTC
>PIJE02002123.1:13517-26017 GCA_002895965.2 Coryphaenoides rupestris | reverse complement strand
TTCTGGTGGGTGTTATATGTTCTGGTGGGTGTTGTATGTTCTGGTGGGTGTTGTATGTTCTGGTGGGTGTTATATGTTCTGGTGGGTGTTGTATGTTCTGGTGGGTGTTGTATGTTCTGGTGGGTGTTGTATGTTCTGGTGGGTGTTGTATGTTCTGGTGGGTGTTGTATGTTCTGGTGGGTGTTGTATGTTCTGGTGGGTGTTGTATGTTCTGGTGGGTGTTATATGTTCTGGTGGGTGTTGTATGTTCTGGTGGGTGTTGTATGTTCTGGTGGGTGTTGTATGTTCTGGTGGGTGTTGTATGTTCTGGTGGGTGTTATATGTTCTGGTGGATGTTCTGGTGGGTGATGTTCTGGTGGGTGTTAGTGGGGTGTGGTTTAGTAGGGTGTGGTGCAGTGTGGTTGTGATCTAGTATGGTGTGGTATAGTGTGTGTGTGGCTTAGTAGGGTGTGGCTTAGCAGGGTGTGGTTTAGTAGGGTGTGGTTAGTACGGTGTGGTTAGTAGGGTTAGTGGGGTGTGGTTTAGTAGGGTGTGGTTTAGGGTGTGGTTGTGGTGTGGTAGTAGGGTGTGTAGTGTGGTTGTGGTGTAGGGTGTGGTTTATGGGGTGTGGTTTAGGGGTGTGGTTAGCAGTGTGGGTGTGTAGCGGGTGTGGTTTAGAGGGTGTGGTTTAGTGGGGTGTGGTTTAGGTAGGGTGTGGTGTGTGGGTGTGGCTTAGTAGGGTGTGGCTTAGTAGGGTGTGGTGTAGTGTGGTGTGGCTTAGTAGGGTGTGGTTTAGTGGGGTGTGGTTTAGTAGGGTGTGGTGTAGTGTGGGTGTGGTTAAATGGGGTGTGGTGAAGTGGGGGTGTGGTTTAATGGTGTGTGGTTTAGCAGGGTGTGGTTTAGTGGAGTGTGGTTAGTAGGGTGTGGGGTGTGGTGTGGTTGTGGTGTAGCGGGGTGTGGTTTAGGGTGTGGTGTCTAGTGTGGGTGTGGTTAGTAGGGTGTGGTTAGTGGGTGTGGTTGTAGGGTGTGGGTGTGGTTGTGTGGGGTGTGGTTTAATGGTGTGGTTAGGGTGTGGTTAGTGTGTGGTTTAGGGTGTGGTTTAGTGGGGTGTGGTTTAGTAGGGTGTGGGGTGTGGTGTGGTAGTAGGGTGTGGTTTAGTAGGGTGTGGTGCAGTGTGGTTAGTGGTGTGGCGTAGGGGTGTGGTTTTGGTGTGTATGGGGTGTGGTGTGTAGTGTGGGTGTGGTGTGTGGCTTAGTAGGGTGTGGTGTTGGGGTGTGGCTTAGTAGGGTGTGGCGTAGTGTGGGTGTGGCTTAGTAGTGGTGGTGGTGTGGTTTATTAGGGTGTGGTTTAGTGTGGTGTGGTTAGTGGTGTTAGTGGGTGTGGTAGTGGGTGTGGTTAGTAGTGTGGTTTAGTAGGGTGTGGTGCAGTGTGGTTGTGGTGTAGCGGGGTGTGGTTTAATGGGGTGTGGTTTAGTGGGGTGTGGTTTAGCAGGGTGTGGTTTAGGGTGTGGTTTAGCAGGGTGTGGTTTAGGGTGTGGTTTAGTAGGGTGTGGTGCAGTGTGGGTGTGGCTTAGTAGGGTGTGGCTAGTGGGTGTGTAGGTGGTGTGCTTAGTAGGGTGTGGCGTAGTGTGGGTGTGGTTTATTAGGGTGTGGTGTAGTGTGGGTGTGGTTAAATGGGGTGTGGTGTAGTGGGGGGGTGGTTTAGGTGTGGTTTAGAGGGTGTGGCTTAGTAGGGTGTGGTGTAGTGTGGGTGTGGCTTAGTAGAGTGTGGCGTGGTGTGGGTGTGGTTTATTAGGGTGTGGTTTAGTGTGGTTGTGATTTAGTGGGGTGTGGTTTAGTAGGGTGTGGTTTAGTAGGGTGTGGTGCAGTGTGGGTGTGGCTTAGTAGGGTGTGGCATAGTGTGGGTGTGGCTTAGTAGGGTGTGGCGTAGTGTGGGTGTGGTTTAAGGGTGTGGTTTAGTGGGGTGTGGTTTAGTGGGGTGTGGTTTAGTAGGGTGTGGTAGTAGGTGTGTGGTTAGTAGGGTGTTAGTGGTGTGGGTAGTAGGTGTGGTTTAGTGGGTGTGGTTAGTAGTGGTTAGTAGGTGTGGTTAGTAGTGTAGTGTGGTTAGTAGGGTGTGGTTAGTAGGTTAGTAGGTGTGGTGGTGTAGGGTGTGGTTTAGTAGGGTGTGTTTAGTGTGGGTGTGGCTTAGTAGGGTGTGGTTTAGTAGGGTGTGGTTTAGTACGGTGTGGTTTAGTAGGGTGTGGTTTAGTGTGGTTTAGTAGGGTGTGGTTTAGTGGGGTGTGGTTTAGTGGGGTGTGGCTTAGTAGGGGTGTAGTGTGGGTGTGGCTTAGTAGGGTGTGGCGTGTGGTGGTTATTAGGGTGTGGTAGTGTGGGTGTGGTTTAAGGGGTGGTGAGTGGGGGTGTGGTTTAATGGGTGTGGTTTAGCAGGGTGTGGTTTAGTGTGGGTGTGGCTTAGTAGGGTGTGGTGTAGTGTGGGTGTGGCTTAGTAGTGTGGCGTGGTGTGGGTGTTTGGTGTGGTTGTAGGGTGTGGTTTAGGGGTGTGGTTTAGTGGTGTGGTTTAGTGGGGTGTGGTTTAGTAGGGTGTGGTTTAGTAGGGTGTGGTGCAGTGTGGTTGTGGTGTAGCGGGGTGTGGTTTAATGGGTGTGGTTTAGGGGTGTGGTTTAGTGGGGTGTGGTTTAGCAGGGTGTGGTGCAGTGTGGGTGTGGTTTAGTGGGGTGTGGTTTAGTAGGGTGTGGTGCAGTGTGGGTGTGGCTTAGTAGGGTGTGGCGTAGTGTGGGTGTGGTTTATTAGGGTGTGGTGTAGTGTGGGTGTGGTTAAATGGGGTGTGGTGTAGTGGGGGTGTGGTTTAATGGTGTGTGGTTTAGCAGGGTGTGGTTTAGTGGGTGTGGCTTAGTAGGGTGTGGTGTAGTGTGGGTGTGGCTTAGTAGGTGTGTGTGGGTGTGGTTATGGGTGTGGTTTAGTGGGTGTGGTTTAGTGGGGTGTGGTTAGTAGGGTGTGGTTTAGTGGGTGTGGTTAGTAGGGTGTGGTTTAGTAGGGTGTGGTGCAGTGTGTGTGGTGTAGGGTGTGGTTTAATGGGGTGTGGTTTAGTGGGGTGTGGTTTAGAGGGTGTGGTTAGCGGTGTGGTTTACTGGGGTGTGGTTTAGCAGGGTGTGGTGCAGTGTGGGTGTGGCTTAGTAGGGTGTGGCTTAGTAGGGTGTGGTGTAGTGTGGGTGTGGCTTAGTAGGGTGTGGCGTAGTGTGGGTGTGGTTTATTAGGGTGTGGTGTAGTGTGGGTGTGGTTAAATGGGGTGTGGTGAAGTGGGGGTGTGGTTTAATGGTGTGTGGTTTAGCAGGGTGTGGTTTAGTGGGGTGTGGCTTAGTAGGGTGTGGTGTAGTGTGGGTGTGGCTTAGTAGAGTGTGGCGTGGTGTGGGTGTGGTTAGTAGGGTGTGGTGTAGTGTGGGTGTGGTTTAATGGGGTGTGGTTTAGGGGTGTGGTTTAGCAGGGTGTGGTTTAGTGGGGTGTGGTTTAGTAGGGTGTGGTTTAGCGTGTGGTTGTGGTGTGGTTAGTAGGGTGTGGTTGTAGGGTGTGGCTTAGTAGGGTGTGGCGGTGGTGTGGGTGTGGTTTATTAGGGTGTGGTTTAGTGTGGTTGTGATTTAGTGGGGTGTGGTGTAGTGGGGGTGTGGTTTAATGGTGTGTGGTTTAGCAGGGTGTGGTTTAGTGGGGTGTGGCTTAGTAGGGTGTGGTGTAATGGGATGTGGTTTAGTAGGGTGTGGTGCAATGTGGTTGCGGTCTAGTATGGTGTGGTATAGTGTGAGTGTGGTTTAGTAAGGTGTGGCTTAGTAGGGTGTGGCTTAGTAGGGTGTGGTGTAGTGTGTGATGTATTGAATGTGCCGTGGTATTGTAGGGTGTAGTATAGTGTGGGTCTGTGAAGCCCATATACTGTATGTGAACAAGTTGTAGGTGTAGTATAGTGTGGGTCTGTGAAGCCCATATACTGTATGTGAACAAGTGTGTAACTGTGATCAAGGATATTCACATACAATTAACATATACATGTATCAAAACGTATGAACAGGCCGAGAGGGAAACATATTTAACACATTTCTTTTTGGCTTGTATCATCAAAATGTTATCAAGGAAGATATTATTAATGCCGTCTCCACATGTAACATACGTGTGGAGACAGTATTAATAATCCACTGCGGGTGGAAAAGCACGTTTGAAGCGGTCGTACTCCTTTGTGTGCTGCGGAATAATTCTCTTTTCTAAAGATACACCACGCCTCTCTCTCTCTCTCTCTCTCGCCGTATTCCTGGCTCCGTATCTATAAAAGATACGAAATCTCTGAGGCGGGTTTTGTAGCTCGTCCACGGATGGGTCAACACCGCGCTACGTTCTGGTGCCACACGAGAACAGAGAACAGAGTGAATCACATCGCGGGGGCTCCCAGATGAAACACGGGATTATTTCTGCCGAGTGTCATCATACTCATTAAAAGACACCATTTTTAGATCTTAGAAGGTGCTCTCGAGTGCCCAGAATAGCCACCAGGTCAAGAGGAGCTTCAGCGCTCCAGATCCTAGCGGCATGTCCTGAGACAGACGCCAGCTGCTGGGTCGGGCCAACGCCAACATGTCCGCCTGACACGCCCATGTGGGTGGAGGGACCCTGGCCTCATGTATTCATGTATTCAATAGTATGTTCGCCCCACAGTATTATATATTATATTAAAATAGCTATTTTATTTACGTCAGTGAATACTCTTTTTGACAATGTAGTTGTGTAGCATGCTAAACTAGCATGGTATGTGTACGCTGTATTTAAATCCTCAGTCACTTTACTTGGGGAACTTCGGAGGTCCACCTTGTATCTTCACAGACCAATCTAGTAGATCTGGATCTAGATCTATCAATCGAGACACGTTCTTTTTTAATTACTGCCTGAAGAGGGATCCCTCACCTGGAGGTTTAATTGAATTAATCGGGTGACGGAATAAAACAATGTCTTGGTGAAGAATGGGGCTGTTCTATCCCGGCGACGCTGTGGGTATCAAGGATGGGAGAATGAGAACGCAGAACAAAACGCAGTGAGAAGCAGAACACAGAAGACAGTGAAGCCGAAGTCGATGACTAATAATTGGTCGGAGCTTCCATTCAGTCCCCGCCACCTCCCTCCTCCTCCTCCTCCTCTCTCCTCCCTCTCTCGTCCCTCCCTCTCTCTCTCCTCTCTCTCCTCTCTCCTCTCTCTCTCTCCTCCTCCCCTCTCCTCTCTCTCTCTCTCCCCGCCGTGTCTACGGCTAGCTCACCGATGTGTGCCAGAGTGCATTATCTCCCCTAAACTCTGTTCATCAGAGAGGGAGGGAGGCGGGGAGGGAGGGAGAGAGGGAGGGAGAGGGGGAGCGATGTAAAGGAGTAATTTACATGAGGAGACAGGGAGGCTGATTAGGCCGCTATTGTGGCGCCCGGCGTGTTTGATTAATTGCGTGTTGATTTATGTTGACCTTTTAGTGGCTCCTGGTCCAGACCGGTCTGGTCAGCTCCTCGTATACCGAGTTAGTTACCATGGTGATGCTCGTTTAAGATACAGCGCTGTTGCATCACACACATGCGCACACACGCACACACACACACACAACACACACTCACAACACACACGAACACACACACACACAACACACACACACACACACACACACACACACGCATATCACACACACGCACACACACACACACACACACACACACACACACACACACACACACACACACACACACACACACACACACACACACACACCACACACACACACACACAACACACACACACACACACACCACACACACACACACCACACACACACACACACACACACACACACACACATACACCTACCCAATACACATACACACACTATGGATTGATACTTCCTTCTTCTGTGAGTACATGTTTCCAAACAACACACACCCAGCAGCCGGTCCCAGCAGGTAGCTAATCATCCAACATGCCCGCAGCTCCGCCCCCCCTCAGCGATGTTAACGCTAACGAGTAGCGTCGTTAGGAGAGCTTATTAAGCACAACGAGTCCTCATTGAAAGCCCTCTGTCTCCGCTGGCTCCTCCTTCTCCTCCTCCTCCTCCTTTCCCCCTCTCTCCCCTCTCTCTCTCTCTCTCTCTCTCTCTCTCTCATCCCTCCCTCTCTCTCTCTCTCTCTCTCTCTCTCTCCTCTCTCTCTCTCCTCTCTCTCTCTCTCCTCTCTCTCTCTCTCCTCTCTCCCTCTCTCTCCTCTCCTCCTCTCCCCCCTCTCTCTCTCTCTCTCTCTCTCTCTCTCTCTCTCTCCTCTCTCCCCTCTCTCTCTCTCCCTCTCTCCCTCTCTCTCTCTCTCTCTCCTTCTCTCTCTCCCTCTCTCTTCTCTCTCTTCTCCCTCTCTCTCTCTCTCTCTCCTTCCTCTCTCTCCCTCTCTCCCTCTCTTTCTCTTTCTCTCCTCTCTCTCTCTCCTCTCCTCTCTCCTCTTCTCTCTCTTTCTCTCCTCCTCTCCTCTCTCTCTCTCCTCTCGTTGTATGTTCTGGTGGGTGTTGTATGTTCTGGTGGGTGTTATATGTTCTGGTGGGTGTTATATGTTCTGGTGGGTGTTGTATGTTCTGGTGGGTGTTGTATCGTTCTGTTACCTATGCTACTGTCACAGCGAGCTGGTCCTCTTGACAGGTGTGTATATTTGATTATTTGATTATTTGATTAGGATGTGTTGGGATGGATAAACACATTGAAATAGTTCAGAGAAATGCTTCATTTCAGAAAGTAAACCAGTACTAATTATGGAGAAAATGTGCAGACCCAAACACCAGAACATCTTTGTGTAATACTTATGCTTTCGATATTATTTACCCGGTGGCTAATGCCTTGAATCATCTGTGAATGATTTGCATGTAATTGTGGAATTGAGTTAGAGATTGGGCTGAGATTGAGATACCGGCCGCCACATGGATCAGAGTTGTGTCGTCTCCTTCCACAGTGGAATGTAGTTATGGACAGAGCGTGCTTCATTAGCACGGAGCGCGGCTGTCTCCGCCGGCCTGGGAGCCATTTTAAATAGATCCAAATCAAATCCTCTGGAAGGAAAATTAAACAAAATCTCGGTGGAAGGCGGAAGAGAAAAGAGAAATTGTGTTTATTTGGAGCACGCTTTCCATTCAAACCATTTAAAAGTTTTTCTCATTTGTAGTTCACTGTATAAGCAATGTCAAATAATGCTACCATATAAACATTGTATATATATACATTTACATTTATTTTATAATAAGTACATTTGTCCAAACAACAATATATCACTGACAGTAAAGAGATTTGAACAGAACGAGTTTCAAGTACTCAGGTTAACATCTTGCTGATAAACAGCAAGACAGTGAGGATAAGATGCTAGGATAAAATGCTATGCTATACTAAGCACTGTTTTTAAGCACCAGGACGTAGGAACATACAAGTAAGTGCCCGGGATCCAAGATGGGGTGGGATTCAAACCCTGGTTGGGTAAGTGGGAGTGGCTTAGGGAGGAGAGAGGGAGGGGGTGGGCTAAGGAGGGAAGCTATGCAGAGTCCTGCAGGTGAACTCTGAACAGGTGAGTCTTGAGTCTCTTACGGGAGCTGAGGAGCAACTCTGCTGTCCTCAGTTCACGGAAGAGAGAGAAGTTTGATCGCAGAGGCCGGGAGTCCAGCCAGGACAGAGTTGCAGTAGTCCAGGCAGGAGATGACGTGAGGTGAGGAAGGGCCCGCATCCTGCAGATGTAGTAGAGAGAAATTCTGCCCGAATTGAGGTGAGGTGATGTTAGCGTTGCAGCAGAGTTGAGCGCCCAGCAGCAACACGCCAAGCAAGGTTGGTGAAGGAGATACTGCTGCACAGTGATGAGTATATATACACACCTCCACAAACACAAACACGTGAGAGGCGTCAAACACATGAACTGTTATGTTTATAAGCTCCACCTCCATGTGGAGTATATAACCCCTCAACTGGGAATCCCTCCTTTGTCCTGATCTAAACTAATGGTCTCATAGCAACGAGAGTCGATTTGTCCGCTTGTGATTTTTCCACGTTTATTTCATGCCGCTGTCATCGCGGTGTATCAACATCTGTGAGCTGCTCTGTGGGTTTTGGCTAATGTTTTAATTGGTTCCCAGAACAGAGTGCAAGCCAAATTGCTTTGGTCTCCCAGAGGCTTTATCTCTTAATGAGATATCCTCCCTCCGTGGGGGGGGGGGGGGGGGGGGGGGGAGCACCGCTGACCTGCGTGTCTTCAACTGGGATATTATCGTAGTGCGTTTGCCGTTCCCCGACGGAACACCCTGGCAGGTTAATGAACGCAAAAGTTGAGGAGGTTGAGGAGCAAGCGAACGGTTCCTGGTGTAGCTGTGTGGTTGCGCCTGAAGTTGTTGTTGTTGTTGGTTATTTTGCATGGTCACTCGCTCACCTGCTCACCTGCCCCTGGGGGGGAATGATTGGCAGGTCGCATGTGTCTCTTCAGCCCAAACGGCCAGCACAAACGACGCCGGCGTTAAATGTGGTAACCACAGATTTATCGCCTGCGACAGCGGCTCCTCCGCGGTTGCCGTGGACCGACGAGGAGAGATCTGTGTCTCCTGAGGGCCGGCCGTAGGAGACAGATTACCTCCATACAGTGAGGGCCCTCCAAGAGAGCGGAATGAGGAGGAGGACGAGGAGGAGGAGGAGGGGGTAGTGAGGAAGGATCCACTATGACGATGTGCTTCTCCCCGTGGCTGCGTTTTTTTGTTGTTATTCTTCTTCAAAGAGCCTTTGTTTTCGTGGAGATCCCAGAAAAAGCGTTGTCAGAGACGTCAGAGCTGTCAGAGCAGCCCAGTCCTATGTGGCCGACGCCCCCTGTGACACCAACAGTACCTCCTCCTTCCTGCCGACGGAACACGTTACAGTGTTGGGAAGACTCATCCCTTGGTTTCCTTCCTCTCCTCTTCTTCCTCTTCCCATCTCCATGGCGCCCGAGGCCCTGGGCGGTGCTCAGGAAGCGTCTGGTCCTCGCTCCGTTCCGGGTGAACTGATCCGCCTCGCCACCACCGCCGCCCACGGGAGGATTCCCGATTTACAATCAGCCTCGAGGGATAACCTCTGAGATATCCAAACACGCATGTCCGCGTTGGAATAGCCGACACCCCCGCCAAACAAACAAACAAACAAACAAACACAAACAAACAAACAAACAAACACAGGCGTACCTGATCTATTCTCACTCCTCCGTGATGCTCCGAGTGTTTGAGCGATGTTCATGTCCTTTGCGTTTTCTTTGTATTGCTGCAGTGTTTGTCGAGAGCTTTGAGATTCAGATCTCTTTCTCTTCACTCCGCTGTTGTTGTTGAACGAGCGGGAGAATGCGTGTGATTACAGCCGACCAAAATGTGCTGAGGAATCTTTCTGCTCCAGCGGACAGACTGACAAACCCCTTTGTGCTGCGGTACTGGCGGCTTGTTCTGTGCGCGCCGGGCGCCCGATCCGTTCACAGCACCGCCGCCAGGTAGAGGGTTTGAGTGACAGGTCGATTCTCTGTGCCTCCTCTCTCTGGTTCCTCTCTAGCAAACCGAGACAATTAGATCTACAGTCACATCGCTCACGTCAATCACACACCGCCGCCGCTTTAATTATACAGTAATAGCTGTGTGTGTGTGTGTGTGGGCGTGTGTGTGTGTGTGTGTTTTGTGGGGGGGGGGGGGGGGGGCATTCACGTATGCGTGTGCATATCATTATTTGTGAGAGAGGAGAGAGGAGAGAGGAAATAGGAGATAGGGGAGAGGAGAGATAGGGGAGATGAGATAGGAGATAGTGGAGAGGAGAGAGGAGAGAGGAGAGAGGAGAGAGGAGAGAGGAGAGGAGAGAGAAAGGAGAGAGGAGAGAGGAGAAAGGAGAGAGGAGAGAAAAGAGAGGAGAGAGGAGAGAAGAGAGAGGGGAGAGGAGAGAGGGGAGAAAAAAGAGAGGAGAGAGGAGAGAGGAGAGAGGAGATAGGTGATAGGTGAGTGGAGATAGGAGAGTGGGGACAGGAGAGAGGAGAGATGAGAGAGGGGAGAGGTGATAGGATATAGGAGGGAGGATATAGGAGAGTGGAGAGTGGGGAGAGGAGAGAGGAGAGAGGAGAGAGGAGAGGAGAGAGGATATAGGAGAGTGGAGAGAGGAGAGAGGAGAGAGGAGAGAGGTATTCACAGTTTAACAACAGCAGACTGAGCTGCTTTACTGATAATAACCTGATATCTCATTTCATTAAGTTTGTATCACAGCCAATAATCACTCTGTGTGTGTGTGTGTGTGTGTGCGTGTGTGTGTGTGTTTATGTGTGTGTATTTATGGGTTTCTGCTCTATGGATATGTGTGCATTTGTATGTGTGGAGCCAATCACGGCAGCCAATCACGAGACAGAGAGTCATTCCGGAGTCACTACGGCGTCGCTGCCACAGAGAGAGAGAGAGATGCTCAGTGACTCCCAGCGCTGACCCAGATCCCAGCGCAGAAGCTCCCCTCGCACCTGCTGGGAGAACAAAGACTCCTCCAGCCCTCAGATGTGAGCGAGCCTCCCTCTCATCGTCACCGTGCCTCCTCCTCCTCCTCCTTCTCCTTCTCCACCGCACACGACCACGCCACACTATACGTCCATGTTCAGAGTTTATTTAGTGTTTTCTGAAACACACGAGGATGCTGCTGAGCTCTGTGGAGACTAATTGATGAACGAGACCCATCTGGTTTCAGCGTTCTCCCCAATTAACAGAAAACTGTGAGGCACCTTCTTCACCTTTCTAACAGTATTATGTCGACACCGACCTCTTCAATAGGGCTTAATGAAATGCTTTAATGAAAGGGTTTCCTCTGTAGCTCCTGGTTAGCTTGTGCTGCGCGTATAGCATCCATCATTTAACCTTGTTCGCCACATTCTGAGACGAGCTGAGACATTTAATTTCAAGGGAAATCGAATTAACATAAACCAATTAATACATTAATGAATGTTATTTTTAATTAACCTATAGTTTTTACTTCTAATTAGTAATTCCTTAATTAATCGCCTGTGATTAATATCGCTGGTGGTGTCAGCGCTCAACACAACTTGAGACCACTGAGGTAAACTGGGGACATCTGTGGTCTATCAGCAAGTTGGCCAAGCCAATCGGTGGCCTTGTATCACTTAGTGCCGCTGAACCAATCAGTGGCCTTGTACCACTTAGAGCTGCCAATTAAGCATCAGAACCTTGGACGGGTACCACGGCAGCAGCCATTGTTTCCAGTGAAGCCCAGAGGGTCGGGCGGCTGCCAGTACGTCTGCGGCTGCACTGATGGGGAGATGGAACAGTGGTGTGATAATCACGTTCCGAGTTGCAAGGTTTCTTGCAAGAGGCAATTTTCATCACGCTGGAACGGCAGCATCTGTATGGATAACAAATTAATTGCACGATAATGTTTGCGTCCAGCAGAACTGCGTTATTGCTGCTTGTTCCGGGGCTATGCTAACTGCAACAATATTTGTAGCAATAACACTAAAGACTTGATGAAAACATTTTGATCTTTAATTTATTAGTATTGGCATTTCATCACGTCATCGTGTGCAGGTCATACATACAATACACAAATTATAGTTTTACATGATATATATACGATAACATTTTACTGATAACTTTGATTTGTTTAATGCATGAAATGATAACAATTGGAGATATTAATACACTCTTGATATTGATTAGTTAGGGCATTAATTAGTTAAGACATTAATTAATTAGGGCGGCAGTAGCTCAGGAGGTAAGAGCGGTTGTCTGGCAACAGGAAGGTTGCTGGTTCGATCCCCGGGCTCCGCCTCCTAGCTAAGCGTCGAGGTGTCCCTGAGCAAGACACCACCTAACCCTAACTGCTCCTGACGTGTTGGTTGATACCTTGCATGGTTGGCACCACCGTCGGTGTATGCATGGGTGAATGTGAGTCGATACTGTAAAGCGCTTTGGATAAAAGCGATATATAAATGCAATCCATTTACCATTTACCAATTAGTGACGCAGTATTTTCAACTACATTCTGCGGAACGGCAATCTAAATGAAACTTGCAAAAGAGCCACATTGTCCCTTTATCTCACCTGCAGCAGTGCGTCAGTCTCTCATCCAAAGTTCCAACTCAAGTCACTCCAGCGCCTTTTAATTAGAAATCATTACAATCTCAGGACCGAGATCGTGTCCGATTATTGTCGTCGTCGTAGCCTCATCCTCGCCCCCTCCTAGCTAAGTGTCGAGGTGTCCCTGAGCAAGACACCACCTAACCCTACCTGCTCCTGACGTGTTGGTTGTTACCTTGCATGGTTGGCACCGCCGTCGGTGTATGAATGGATGAATGTGAGGCAATACTGTAAAGCGCTTTGGATAAAAGCGATGATATAAATGCAATCCATTTACCATTTACCAATTAGTGACGCAGTATTTTCAACTACATTCTGCGGAACGGCAATCTAAATGAAACTTGCAAAAGAGCCACATTGTCCCTTTATCTCCTACTGTACGTCACC
>PIJE02002122.1:67500-74869 GCA_002895965.2 Coryphaenoides rupestris | reverse complement strand
CTGTCATTATACTTGAATACAACTGTGAGCCTCCATTAGCTGGTAAAGAAGTGTGTGTGTGTGTGTGTGTGTGTGTGTGTGCGTGTGTGTGTGACTGCAACATGATAGGAGAACCATTCTCAATGCCCTGACCCCCTGGTTAATGACGAATCAACTGACAGCGGCAGATCCCACAACCCCCCCCACCCACCCACCCACCAAACACACACACACACACACACACACACACACACACAAAGCGACAAACCTCTATTTACCACCCGATCCATTTTTCTGTTTTAGTTTTTTTCTCTTTTTTTTTTTGCTAAAAGATGCTAATTCCAGTGATAATTCAGAATCATAATAGCTGCAATTATATTCCGCACAGAGCAATATAAGGTATAAGCACCAATTTGTAACAGGTCATTATCTTAAGCATTTGGTGCAGGGAGTTATGAAGTAATAGGCAGGCATGCTGCAGTTTAAAGAGAGGACAGCATCATGGCCCCTGTAATTACTGGAGCTTGTTTCCCTTTAGTCTTGAGAGCAGATTATACATTCAGTGACCTGCATTACTGCTTAGTGCCCACCGTCACATTTCACTGTTAAAGCAGAGACCAGCTATTAAAGCGTGTGGCGTGTGCTGTGGCATATGTGTGTGTGTGTTTCGCTGTCCTTTTGCTGTCCAGCGGGGGAAGCTGGGAAATAGTCAGACACACACACGCGCACGTATGTACGTATCATGACAAAATGCATTGGTTTTATTTATTTCGTGGGTACAGCATCAGAGGCGATGCTAAACACGGCTATACAGACGGGGACCAAAACAAGCCCAATTTCCATACAAAACTGCGCAGCTGAAACAGGGTGATTTCTGCACCGCAATAATGGGAGCATTCTGGAATACATAAAGAAGTTCAAATAGTATATAATGGCGGTGGCCCCCGTGCTCTGTGCTGTGTGTGTGTGCGTGTGTGTGTGTGTGCTGTGTGTGTGTGCTGTGTGTGTGTGTGCTGTGTGTGTGGCTGTGCTCTCTGAAAGCCATGCCAGGCGAGGATCACAAGAGCGTTATCAAAGCCCACAGCCACCATGTGAAATGTCTCTGCACGGCAGGGGGTGGGGGGGGGCGGTGGTGGTGGTGGTGGTGGTGGTGGGGGCGGTGGGGGGGCAGTCGGATTGTTGTCGATACACCCCGACTCTCTCTTTGAATGTCAGGCTTGCTAACGTGGCAGTAGTCCTGCACTTTGCCATCGGAAAAACAGACACACACACACACACACACCCACTCTGTATTTCTGTACTATTTTGCTTCTTGTGCTTCCCCCCCCCCCCCCCCGGCCCCCAACTCCAGTTTCGTCCTTCCGTCTTCTTTATTGGCCGGCCATCGTCTCTGTCGGCAACGTCCTTGTTGATGATGTTGAAATAGATTTGCGCAACAAAGTTCCTTTGTGGTGGTTGATGTGGAACATGACGACGTGCGGCGGCAGAACATGTGTTAAGGTTAGCATCGGGTCAGTGTGTTTTACATGGTGGGTGGGTGGGACGGGGGTGGGGGGTGGGGGTGGGGGGGGGGGGGGGGGGGGGGGGGTTGTTGTTCCTGGCGACACGCGGAACTTGTGGAACATGCAGCCCCCCGCCCCGCCGCCCCCCCCCCCGCGCCCCCCCCCACCCCGCCCCCCATACGTCGGCGGGGTATCAGGAGCAGCTGAACACAACGGCTTTGGCACATAAATCAAGCGCAACCCCAACAAACTACACACTGGGACCCGGGCTAATAGATGTTTAACTAAACCCCCCCCGCAACACCTCCCCCACCCTCACCCCACCACTCCCCTGGTTTTGAAACAGTTTGACCCCTCCGGTTCCCTGTGCTCACAATGGGAGAACTCCCCCTGGATTAGGGCCCCGACCCCAGGGGTGGGCGGGGGGTGGGGGACACACAGGGGATGGGGTGCAGCGGCTATAAAGGGACCGGCCATTGTCCTGTCCTGTCCTGCTCCGCCCGGCTCTGTTCTGTCCGGGGCCTGGGTGGGGTAGGGGTGGGGCAGGGGTGGGGCAGGGGTGGGGTTGCTGGGGGACAGATACATGCCGGTGGGCGGGGACAGTCTTGTCGTAACGACGCCTTGATGGAGAATCTCATCCCACCCACCTGGGAGGGGGCGGCGTGGCCGGGCTCTCTCTATGGATTTTAATGAGGCTTTGTGTCTAAGCCACGGACACACACACACACACACACACACACAAACACACATACACACGCACCACACCACACACACACACTGACAGCCACCGTGTTAGCAACGTGCTCGCCCTTTTGTGACGACGACCGACCAATCACGTCATCACACTGCTCGACGAGATGTATTTATGTGTGTGTGTGTGTGTGTGTGTGTGCTTCTATACTATGGAGACCAGAGAGAGACCTTTTCATGAAAACTAGCGTCCCATTGGGTTAGAGTCTGAAAATGTTCTCTACAACTTCACATTTCCTTGTGTGTGTGTGTGTTTGTGCGTTGCTATGCATATATACATACACACATATATATGTGTATATATATGTATTTTTTATTCATCTTTTAACAAATGTATAATTTATAGGGGTCACCATGGTGACCGACGTACTGATGAAATTGCCTTCCGTATTACAAGATCAAAACAAGGTTGTTTTTGAAGCTTCTGAAACTATTGAAGCACGGTCTATTCACTCTAAAGTGGCCCTATTGACTACATGATGAATGTGCTCATCATTTCACGTGTGTGTGTGTGTGTGCGTGTGTGTGACGGGAGGTATATATATATATATCTATAGATATACACACTGTATATCTTCATATATTTTATCTCTGAAGCAGGAACATGGTTGTGCTGAAAGATCCGATTGAGTGGCGGAGTTGGAATGCATATGTTATGTTCTTGGTGAGCGACCTTGATGGGGGTGCTGCAGGGTCAGAGCCTCTCCACTCCTTTCCATTGTCCCCTCGTATAGAATGTTAACGAATTGGCGCGCTGAATATTAACACGGCACCCCCACCCACCACCACCACCACCACCACCACCCCCTCTGCGTTCAGCACCCCATCAACACCCCCCAGACACAGACACACAGTGGCTTTACTTTTCAACCCGAGAGAGCTGATGCTACTGCTGCTGCTATGGCTGCTGCTGCTGCCTGGCTGGTGGAGGGTGGTGGAGGTTGGTGGGGTGGTGATGGGTTGGGTGATGGATGGGTGGGTGGTGGTGGCTGGATGGAGATCATGAGCGAGGGGGATCGGGGGGTGGGGCTTTGGGGGGGGGAACAAACCCATGGCCCATTGGCTAGGAAAAGGCAACGGAAGAGTGGGGCGTAGGCAAAGAAGAAACCAGGAGAGAGAGAGAGAGAGAGAGAGAGAGAGAGAGAGAGAGAGAGAGAGAGAGAGAGAGAGAGTGGTAGAGAGTGGTAGAAGGCAGAGAGTGTGGGGGTGCTGGTGTGTTTGGATTGTGTGTCGATGTGTGGCTTGCAAGTGTGTGGGCTTGGTGTGTGTTGTGTGGTGTGTGGTGTCTGGGGTTGAGGCGAGGTGGTGGTGGTGGTGGTGGTGGTGGTGGGAGGGTGGGAGGGTGAGGGTTGGTGGTGGGCCCAAATTCGTCCAAACAATTAAGTGCTGTTTGATGGTGAAGGTTGTTTTTGTGTTTTTTCTCTCCTCCTCCTCCTCCCTGGGAGAGCGCACAATGTGTCCATTTAAAGGTGATCCCAGCGCCTCCTTCTGCCTGGACCCACCCCGGAAGTTCTTTATTATGCTTCTGTTGGACAGCTGCACAGCTCTGCTTGTCTCCCTCTCTCTCTCTCCTCCCACCCTCTCTCTCCCCCTCTCTCTCTCTCTCTCTCTCTCCTCCCACCCTGGCTTTTGATTGGTCTGGCCATGCTCGAGAGGGGCACGAGTGCTGATTGTTGCGACCAGAACCTGGCACACTGTCAGCTGGACGGATTGTTTATTGTGTGTGTGTGTGTGTGTGTGTGTGTGTCGGGGAGGAGAGAGAGAGCGAGAGAGAGAGAGAGAGACGGGACGGAGTGAACAAAGACCTGCCGGAGCCAGCAGTGTCTTAGGACCCTGTGCAGATATACAGCCCCCTTAATGACGGGAATAAAAGTAGCCCTACACACCCCCAAAACAATGTGACTTGAAACAAATGACTGAATGAATATTCATCCCATCCGGAGATGCGTTCATGAATGGCTCCCGCTAATGTCTTCGTTGTGTGTGTGTGTGTGTGTGTGTGTGTGTGTGTGTGTGTGTGTGTGTGTGTGTGTGTGTGTGTAGGGGGGGGTGTTAACCTTGTGGTGGTCTGCGTGGGGGGGGGGGGGGGGTGGGCGTGAGGCAGCAGGATGACCTATGGCTGTGTGTGTCATGATCACGTAGGCCGAGGTGATCAATCTGTAATGATACAGGGGCTGTATTGATTACAGCCAAAGACCACAGATCACACTGTGTCTCCTGTGCTGTGAGCTGCTGGCTCCTGTTAGATTTATGCCCGGCTGTGACATCCAGGAGCCGTGCTAATAGCTCAGCGCTGCGTCCACACCGGCTGGAACGGCCGCGAGCAATAACACAACATTGGACGTGATATTTTTTTTTTGCAAATTAACCGTGATGAATAAATAAGAATGATTTTGCCTTCGGCACACTTGAGAATACAAGAAATTGTCAACAGAAAGAACGGGATTAGTAACAAAAAATATGTGATACAAATGGACATTCTTTTTTGGGGGGAATTCATGGATGATTCATGGAAATGTATTTATTTTTATTTTAAGTGATGCTTAAACATTTGCAATATTTGTTACTCATGTCTTACCAATATTTCCCTAATTCATGGCTTAGTGCCTAGACCTTATATTTATACCAATAAACATGTCCCTTGTGCAAACAAAGCAAGTCATATATTTTTTGGGTGGAATTAAAAATGTTCAAAATTAAACAATGTAATAATAATAATAATAATAATAATAATATAAATATAATAATAATAATAATAATAATAATAATAATAAAAAATACATTTGTAAGAAATTGGTTGCAAGTGACTAAATAATATTTTTTTAATAAAATGTGACTCATCATTTGGAGCTAGCACAGATAATGGGTGTGCCAGAGGTTAGCATGACGGTTAAAGGTTCGACACATCTGTCTGTTTTCTAGCCAATTTTTACTGCACAGCCCCTGAACTTCCTAAATAAACCCAGAGGCATTGGGAGCAACATAAATTGCGAGAAATGCAGGCTAACAGATGGGAGGGAAAAAAAAATGTTTACATATATATACTGTACATATATATATATATATATATATATATATATATATATATATATATATATATATATATTTGCGATAAGCAGTTGAATGCTGACAACTTCAAACATCCAGAGTGTCCCTTTTTATATAGTTTTCTGTCAAGTCTTCCTCCCCCCCTCAAGTTCAGATGGCAGCCAACGTGTGACGGCAGATCTGAGGTACTCTAGAAGGACCCGGAGTGGAGGAGAGCAGGAGCAAGTATGGAGAGGATAGAGATGTGTCTCGTGTGTGTGTGTGTGTGTGTGTGTGTGTGTGTGTGTGTGTGCGTGTGTGTGTGTGCGTGTGTGTGTGCACAGACTCATTGGAGATACCGTCCATGCCACTGCCAGGACTTGTCTTGCACACTCACACTCAACCACACACACACACACATGCACACACACACACACACACACACACACACACACACACACACACACACACACACACACACACACACACACACACACACTGGCTGTGTTCGACATGCTTCAAAAGGAGAGGATTTTCCCCTCTTTGTTTCAAATTTCACATGGCTTCCAAATGGGCACGGACTTCCATTCTCTCCCTCTCCCCCCCCGGAGAAGGGGGGTGGAAGGAAAAGGATGTATCAGTCGCCAACATCTGCAGATTATGATTAGCATTTGGAAATGACGTCTTTGAATGAGATTTGGATGTCCACCGGCAGCCATCTCTTATGAGTGCGACTCCCATTCTGAGGAGCTAGAGGGTAGTGCTTTGTGCTTAAATTGGCTACAATTTGGAAAAGAGAGAGGGAAATCCTCTCTCTCTCTCTCTCTCTCTCTCACACACACACACACACACACACACACACACACACACACACACACACACACACACACACACACACACACTGTCTCTCTGTCTGTCTCACTCTCTCTTCTGTCCCTCTTGCTGTTATGGTGATGACGACGCGCTGTCACAACAAGAAAGCGACACTACTCATTGTGCTGAGTGTGAATAGCTGTATTTGGTTAACCCGTTTCAAAGAGTGGGGGGTGGGTGTGTGTGTGTGTGTGGGGGGGGGGGGGGGGGGGGGGTGGATGGAAGGGGAGGGGGGGGGGGGGAAGAAGAAGGAAGAAATGGCCCCGAAAGGAACTTCGTCTTTCTCCCCTTCTCCTTCTCCTCCCCGTCAGTCCATCTCCGCATTTTTCTTCTTCCGTCTTTATCAAGATCCCCGCCTCCCTCCTCCTCCTCCTCCTCCTCTCTAGTTTTACAGAGAGAGAGAGAGAGAGAGACGGCTGCATTATCTTATGTATTCAGCTTCCAGCACCTCTCTCTCTCTCTCTCTCTCTCTCTCTCTCTCTCTCTCTCTCTCTCTCTCTCGCTCTCTCTCTCCCGATGAGGAAAGGCTTAATTGGGCGCCGGGCTTTAAAGTCTGTAGAGCTCTCCACTCGCTCATAGAAACACATTCACAGGCTGCCCATTCACTTCGAGTATGTGTTAGATGTACAAATATTATTTACTTTTATACTCCAAAAGAAAAGGCGACGGCACACACTTCCTGCTACTCCACACACGTGCACGCGCACACACACGCAGACAAGGACGTGCACACGCACACACACACACACACACACACACACACACACACACAATTGTTTTGCTTCCTCGACACACACTAGTATACGGGAATGTGGCACGGCATTGTAAGAAAAGTGTAATTTAAAATGAATTATTTATTCTAAATACGGCAGTGGATTGTTGATAAGAATGTATTACTACTCTTTAATATTTGAGTCCAGTAATTATTGTGTTGGCTGATACAGTCATCTCACAAGCGACCATATTTGAATTAAACGTAATAGGCTCATTTCTCAACTGACAACAAAATGATAATTGTAGCGATTAAAATAACATAATTCAAAATATATGTCACATTTATATCGTGAAATTTGTTTATTCGTCTGCTTATTTTTTATTAAATCGTTTTTTTGTGATTTATCTATTTTTTTTAATTATACTTAATATCATGTCTCTCAAAATGCTTACAGTACAAAATGTTTAGGAATAGACCTACCACTTGCCCCGTAATAGTGGTACAGGTAATGTGTGCTCCACAT
>PIJE02002122.1:45000-62500 GCA_002895965.2 Coryphaenoides rupestris | reverse complement strand
CATGCTCCCGGCGTCCGAGGGTCTCGCTGTAGTGGCTCCGCGCACGCGCTCAGTAGCCGGGACGCGGTTTAATGACGGGCCCAATATGAATACCACCTCGCCATTTTTTTCCATTCCGCTTTTTTTTTTTTGAGTTATGCAAATTAAGTGTGTGTGTGTGTGTGTGTGTTTGTGAGATTGCATGTATGTGTGGATGTGAGTGTGCATGGTGTATGTGTGTTTGTGAGATTGTGCATGGTGTGTGTGTGTGTGTGTGTGTGTGCGGCGGCTGTGCAAATGCAGCACTGGACACTTCAGCGGTCCTAATGGATCCAACTTCATTGGACGCGGTCATTATTGTAAATGCTCAAGAGCGGTGTGACCCTCGCATTATCACACACACACACACACACACACACACACACACACAGAGGATAGGCCTGCTGCTTCTCAACCCAGCGTCTAATCACGCGGACACCGCCGCCGCTCAGCGTCCCCCCGTCCCCGCGTCCCAAGGTTGAGCTCGCTCCACTGGATGTGTTGTTTACACCGCCTGGCTCGCTGATGAGCTGGACGCATCAAGCGTTGTTAGATCAAATAACACGGCAGCGTGCGCACTACACACACACACACACACGCACGGTGAGCGGCAAACCGCCATTCTAGTCACGGCCTTATGGACCTTATGGAACACCAGAGAACACCGGAGGACCAGAGATGTCTTCTCGTGCGTGATGCTCCAGTCGGAATAAGAGACGTTGCGTTAACCGCAGGACTGGACGTGGATCGGGCCAATCTGCAGCCCGCCGCCGCCAGCCGGAGCCGTGGGTTCGAGGCGGGCTGCAGCACAAAGGCTAATCAGAGCTGGGAGAAAGCTGCCCCAGCGGACGATCTCCTCGTCGTCCCATCGCCTCCTGTTTGACTTCCCCGCTCCGCTGGTGCCCCCGCTGATCCCCGTGGCCTTTGTGTACATTGTAATGAGCGCTGACATAATCCTGCGGATTTTCCCCCGCGGGCTGACCCCTGGCCACCTCATTCAGGACCCCACCCCTCCGAACCGGGAGGGCCCGCCACAGAGAGGAGAGCGAAGATAGGGGCCACAATGCCCACCCATATCCCCACCCACCCAGCCAGTCGTACCCAGCCACCCATTACCCCTGACACCCCAACAGCACCGCACCCCACCCACCCTGCGAGGTGCTGACATTTAGGGACAGTTTGAAGCGGCCCCTGATTGAGCTCGTAACCCGTTTTAATCCTATTAATACCGGCCAACAAAGGACGGATCTGCAGAGGGAGAGAGGAAGGGCTGGACCAAGACACGAAGGGCGGGCTAGGATTGGAGAGAATGAGAAAGAGAAAGAGAGTGAGATACACACACACACACACACACACACACACACAACACACACAGTAACATGAATTTTAATCTAAAAAATAAAAAGAACCCATGGTCAAAAATGTCCTCAAGGGTACTCTCAGCTGTTTGGTAGCCAAAAGAAAGAAAAGACAAAAGATGTGGAACTAGCAAAACAAAGAACAGGGAAAATGACAACGGGGGAAGTTGGGGGGTGGGGGGGACAAGAGAAGAGGGGAGAAGAAGAAACACAACAAAATAGCCCCTTTGTGCCGGAGCTAGGCTCCCAAGAAGTGGACCACCAGTAGCCACTCTCAGACGTACACCATGAGGTGAACTGACGGAGCGCACATCCATCACGGAGCTGGCTGAAGAACACGTCACCGGCGGAGGAAGAGAGGGTGGGTGGGGGTGGGTGGGTGTTGTGGGGGTGGGTGGGTGTTGTGGGGGGCAGAACAACGGTACAGCAAGAGACAAGACACAGGAAGTTGGAGGGCCCGGCGGTGGCTGGCGGGGGCGCTGGTATATCCCCCCGGGGTGGGTGGGGGTGGTGGGGGGGGGAACAAAACCGCAAGGAGGTGGAGGGTGGCGTTGGGCGGTGTCGGGTGGTAGGGTTGGCGGGGTTTGGGGGGGGGGCTTCGACTCTCAATGCGCTTTTGTTTTTAAGCGTATCGCGAGGGGAGGGGTGGGGGGAAGGTGGGGGGGGGGGGGGGGCGGGCCACGGACCACCAGCGTACTTGGGCCCCCGTCAGAGTGGGAACTCTCTCTCTCTTTTTTTTTTTTAACACATCGAGTGTGTGTGTGGGGCGAGCTTAAAATCCGCCCCCCCCCCCCCCCCCCCACCCCTTCCCACCTCACCCCATTGTAAGGCGACAAGAGGGGAGTGACAGGGCCCATGCAGACACAAAGTGTTCTTTAGCCAAACAGCGTAGGATATGACTCTTTAAGGGCCGAGGGGGTGTGAATGGACAATAACCCACCGGTGGAGAATGGAGCCCTGTGTCGGGGAACATCCAGGCTGTTACTCTATCTCTCTCTCTCTCTCTCTCTCTCTCTCTCTCTCTTTCTCTCTCTAGGTGTGTGAGCATAACCCCACCCCCCATCCCCTTATTGGCATGTTCCACACTGCTCCCTCAGCACCAGCCCAGCATATAATATATAATATATATATATATAGAGAGAGAGAGCGAGAGGGAGTGATACATAGTTATATATATTTTAATCATAGGGGCCCAATACAGCAGCAATGCAGCCATGATAGTATGATTCAAATTGCCTAAGGGTGCAGGGTGCAAGTGATGATGCAGGGTATGTCATTACGCCGGGCGCAGGTGAGCCGTCTTCCACACGGGGTCATTAGAGACAGGAGACTCGGCTGGGGTTGTGACACTGTACACAGGCCAGCCAACTCACATCCCCCCCCCCCCCCCCCCCTCACGTTTCCCCACCCCACCCCCCCACCCCAGCCCAGACCCCCAGTGGGAATAGCAGCCACCACCACCCCTACCACCACCATCACCACCGCTGCTGCTGCATGCTCCCAGCGTCCTACATCATTATCAGAGATTTTTTCTGCTTTCTGCTCCGACCTCCCCCCCCGCCCCCCCCCCCCATCACCCCCTCTCCCCTGTAGAGCATCTCCAGCGTAGTGCGAGGAAGTATGCATTAATCAGAGAGGGAGAGACAGAGAGAGAGAGAGAGAGAGAGAGAGAGAGAGAGAGAGGGGGAGAGAGAGGGAGTGGATTGGCTGTAGGACAGACAGACAGACAGACAGACAGGCGGCTCCTGTGAACCTCCTGTGAGGTCTGGCCCCTGTGCTTCCCAGGGCGAGGCCCTCTAAGCATCCTGAGATACTTCTCTGAGATGGGGAGGGGGAGGGGGAGAGGGGGAGAGGGGGGAGGGGGAGAGGGGGAGAGGGGGGAGGGGGGAGAGGGAGAGGGGGGTGAGCAGGATTGCGGCAGCCCCCTTGTATACATTAATGCATGGCGCCGCTGACCTTTTCCAATAATGATTTCACCGTATCACCGTTGACCTGGAAGCAGATCCGCGTATAAGGTGTCTTAGCAGGAAGGAAACAACGAATAGAAACAGTTTTTTTTGGAAGTATGAGGAAGTGTTTGGAGGTACAAGGTTGAAACCAGTGAGGATTATTACTGTAACATCATTCTGCCATTAAGTTCCGTTTTTAGTTTGCTTTTGAATAGACAGACTATAGCTGTTCTCTGTGTGCTAACACAATATACGGTTATGTGTTGTTTTCTAGTTCATGTTGAACGTTTTGGCTAATGTTTGATTTAAAATCTGAAAAATTTGTGATAATATGGCATCACAGTTTGACATCTTCATTCACTACTTATATTTTCATATTTTCTCAAAGACGACCTCACCTCAATTGTTTTCCCTCAAAATAGTAATGATGGATATACTGTATAGAAACAATTAAACAAACAAATAAATAATAATAATGTATTAGTTTACAAAAAAGTGAGTTCACTGGAAGCGTTGTACAACATGACCCCTGCCTTATATTGTGTACATATATGTGTTTTTTTGTCCAGTGCGCATCCCACTCAACAATAGCGGAGGACAGCCCCTTCCAGTTCAGATGGTGAATTGGGGCCCAGTGGAAGTGGGCTGGCAGGAATCGCTGGGCTGCATCGGATGACCTCCGGGCTGCACGATCCACGATAAGCACTTATCACGCAGCCACTGGCAGAAGAGCACACGGGCCGCTCTCAATGGACCGGTCCCGGCACACACTAGGCCTATATACTGTACGCATTCTTACACGTCACGCACGCACGCGCACACACACACACACACACACACACACACACGCACACACACACACACACACATAAAAAACATACACTGTGCATACACGCAAACATACTCAAATAAACGCACAATCGCGGCACTAATGTGTATATCCCCGGCAATAAATAGCTCCATCTACAATGGGAGCTGAAAGGCAGAGAGAGGAGGGGGGAGGGGTGGATTGGTGGGGGGTAGCAGATAGATAGCCACATTCCTCCTGGATTGAGCCCCCCAACCCCACCCCCTTGTGCGTACTGCGTCGCCATTTCCATTTAGCGCGCGCAAAAACGAACGTCCCCCACACACACACACACACACACACACACACACACACACACACACACACACACACACACACACACACACACACACACACACACACCCCGGTTCACGGACACATTCTTTTATTCCCGTTTTACTTCTTTTTAGTGTTACGGCACGCGGGCCCGGCAGACAAGCGTATTATCACCGACAGCCACCCAGGGCTAGCAGATAGTGAGGGTTGGGGGGGGGGGGGGGGGCGGTGCTCATAACAAGAAATCATCTGTAAATGTTTCAAAAGTAGCACACAGCGTTCACCGTGGGGGGGTCAGAAAGTGTGGGCCTACTTGACAGCAAACATGCATACTGAGTAGATCCTAGTCCCTGCCTTTCATTTGCATTGTGTATTGATTTTTTTATTTTTTTTTTTAGGTCTGATAGGAGGGTGGAGGGGGGGGTGGGGGGGGGAGGACCCATTTAATACAGTATTATGTGTGTGGGTCTAGCGGGGCTTTTAGGTGTTTCTGGAGTGGGCCCGTTCCGTCGGCAGCCTAATGATAATTGCAGCCGCTGGAGGTGAACTCTCGGCTGGGTTTCATCGCAGGCGCACCGGGAACCTCTCCTTCCCGTCACCCCTCTTCCTGTTAGAGGTGCACTTGTAAAAACACACGCGTGTGCCGCGCGCACACACACTCACACACACACACACACACACTCACACACTCACACACACTCACACACTCACACACACACACACACACACACACACACACACACACACTCTCACACACACACTCACACACTCACACACTCTCACATGCACTTAGCCGCGGACGGAGCGGAATACCACAGCATACAAATGAAGGAATGAAGAAGGAAGAAGTGAATGCTGTATTTCAGACACGTGTCTTTGATCATATCACATGACGCTTAACATATTATCACATGTTCTCATCGGAGGGACGTTGCTTCTTGTGTTCAAGATTCAAGATTCAAGGACTTTATTCGTCACATACACACACAGGATATGCAGTGGAATGAAAAGTGCCGATGCTCAGTGGAATGTGCAAAGGAATACTACAGATAACTTCAATTGGAGAGATCAGAATCAGAATATTTACAATATTTACAGTAAAAAAACACCAGCAGGAATGGAAATATAAAATAATATGTAAAAGGCAGTATAAAAATGGAAAAAATATGGAAAAAATATGGAATAAAGTGGGTAGAGAGCATGTATGTCTGCATGTATGTAGGTCATAAGTACGTACATGTTGTGGAGCCGGGCGCTACTTTGGTACGAGGGTTGTAGCATGAGAGCGGGCCCCCGCTGCAATGCAAATCAAATCCCCATGAGTCCCCGGAGATCCCGATAACCGCCCTCATTTGTATTACATTTGCTCATAATGGGTTCTTAAATATGTAACCCCCCCCCCCATTATTAGGCGTGTGTGTGTGTGGGGGGCACACACACACGCCTAATAATATGATACTTATCAATGCAGCAGCAGAATAAAAAACCCTGTTAAACCATGACACCAAAATACACAAATCATATTATGGGCATGGTCACGCTCTCTCGCACGCACACACACACACAGAGACACACACACACACACACACACACAGAGACACACACACACACACACACACACGCAGACACACACGAAGGCCCGGGTTACAGATGATTAAGATGACAATGACAGAGGAAGTGATAAGCGGCCCTTGGGTCCACAAATGACACATAATTAAGGCGACATGTCGCAAACAAAGCCTCGGACGTCTTCATTCTGTTCCCACGCATGCAAGACACAACACAACCCACTCCCGCCCCACCCCCCCCCACCCCTCACCCCCCCTGAATCCCCAGTCCGTCCAGCCTGGCGATGGACTCAGGTGTCAGGAGACTCAGACGAGTGTCGCCTCCACGGCTGGCAGCCGACCAGCGGCTCACACCTCGGGGGAGGAGGAGGAGGAGGAGGAGGAGGAGGAGGAGGACGAGGCCGGAGAAGGAGAAGGAGAAGGAGCCTTTGCCGTCCCCGTTGCCGCGGCTTTAACACGGGAGGAGGCTTAACGCTCATCCCCTGTTTACATCCGCAGACACCGGCAGACAGGCGCAAACATGCACCAGATTAAAAAGGGGGTTGGTGGGGGGCTGTGTGCAATATTTACTAGGCTTAACAAACACTTGGGGAGGGCTTAATGTGGCGCATCATGCGAGCGGGTGGTGGGTGGTGGGTGGTGGGTCGGGGTGCGCTCTCGCTCTCTCTCCAGGGGGTGCCACCCACCCATACACCCACCGCCATACACCCACCCATCCACCCACCCATCCACCGCCGCCATGCCCTCCCTTCCTCCCTGATACAGGACGGGAGAGGCAGATGTCTCCCGGTGTGGAGAGACCCCCGCCCACCAGCCCGCCCGCCCGCCACCCTTCTCCAGACGCCGCCGCCGCCGCCGCCACTTCTCCACACAACGTTACACACTCGACACACTTCCTCCATGTGTGTGCATCTGTTTGGTGTGTGTGTGTGTGTGTGTGTGTGTGTGTGTGTGTGTGTGTGTGTGGATATGAAGCCTCCTCCCACCCAGCACCGCCATACAACCCCCACACACCCACCCATATTTATTTCATAAGGGCGACCGAGTCCCTCGATTTTGTTTTGTTTTTTATGGGGGTCTCTCTCTCTCTCTCTCTCTCTCTCTCTCTCTGACCGCTCTTATAACTTAAAAATGCAAATGTGTGGATTGTTGTGATGGCTGATGAGGAGCCCCCTTTGTGCCGTGCGTTAACCTCCATTAGGCAGGATTACAGGGACACAGGCACACTGGCATTTGGTAAGTGTCACGGTGACAGCACTCGGTGCCGGAATGCCCCGGCTGTCACAGTGGGCTTTATCACTGAGCTTTCTCTCCTGCGAGTGTGGACTAATAAGCCTAGAAATTACAATTGCCTCCCTGCCGAATCCCTGATAGGCGGAAATAATGATATCAGTGCCCGCGCTAATCTCCCCCTGCCTCGCCGCTCGCCATCAGCCTATTGAGGCACCTGTCATATTTGCGTCAGATGAGATGAATTTAATCTCTCCGTCCGTAATGACAGTAGAGGCCATTCTAATGTTATGGATGATATTTGTCAAGGTTTTTCCTCTCTCTCTCTCTCTCTCTTTCTCTCTCTCTCTCTCTCTCGTCTGGCATTTCTTAGCCTCATTTGAAACAAGCTGTAAGGACATCATGGCTCCTGGACATTAGCTATTAGCTAAAGCAGACACAGATAGGAAGCTGTCCTCAATTTTCTTATTAGTGAAAAGAGAGAGAGAGAGAAAGAGAGAGAGAGAGAGCGAGCGAGAGAGAGAGATGGAGAGAGAGCGAGAGCGAGAGAGAGAGAAAGGAAAGTGGAAATAAGTTTGAATGGTTTTTTTATACATTTAAATGGCATTGGCCGTAGAATCTGGGCTCTGAGTTTAAAAGTATGCAGGCGTGGATAAGCGGCGGTGGGTGGCCATTTTAAAATGTTGTCCATTAAATCCCGTCACATGACCGCGGTTAGCTATTATCCACGCGGTTCATCCACGCCCTCCTTCAGGTCATTGTGGGTTGTTAAATAATCCCCAGTGCATGATAAAATATTCAGAATTCACACCAAGGCAGTGTATGATTTTTGCGAAGGGATCACAAAGACCCACCACAAAGACCCTTTTGTTTGCTGGTGATGTTGGTGAAGTTCACGGGTTGGAAAATAGGAATGTTCATCAATTCAGAATCTTCATTAATAACAGCATCCAAGGCCACGCTTGGAATTATACTCTCCATATCTATTCACGGCCTGTCTCCAGAAGCTGCAGATGCAGGATCTGCATAGAGGTGTCGAGTTGTCCTCTCTCTAGCGTTTTAAAAATGGGAATATGGTACTTACACTGGCACACAGGCATTGGTATGAAACGTGAAATGTTGTCTAAACAGATTCGGTAATAAGCAACTCTGGTGGAGGATCCTCTGGCTTTAACACGCCCATCTCAGTCTCAAAGGGGCAATTATGTTTCAATGTCAAAATATTGTACATTGAAGGGTGCTGTGTGTGTGTGTGTGTGTGTGTGTGTGTGTGTGTGTGTGTGTGTGAGGGCTGGTGCAGGGCGGGGTTATTGTTATGAGCGGAAGGCAGAGGGGAGGCGGCAGTGGGGTGGTGGGCGGGTGGGCGTGTAGGGCAGACTCTTAATGGGACACCAATCCATCGCAAATTCACACACACATACACGCGCACACACACACACACACACAGCTGGTGTGTGTTTGTGTGTGTGTGTGTGTGTGTGTGTGTGTGTGTGTGTGTGTGTGGGGGTTTAAAGACTTCCATAACAGTACACACAGGGAACTGCCGAGCGGTCCGCATGTCTCCCTCCCGCTGTTGACGAGGTCGTTTTACATTTTTTTTCTCCTTTACATTACAGCCAGAGCCCCTCCCACCTCCTCCTCCTCCTCCTCCTCCTCAGGCTCAGCGGCTGGACACGTCGATCGTTGTGTTAGAAACTCCACCATTAGATGAATGACTCCCTCTCCCTCAAGACGGTAGATTAACCTGGATCCCGCTGTATCACAATCAGTGATACAGCGTGGGGAGAGAGAGAGAGAGAGAGAGAGAGAGAGAGAGAGAGAGAGAGAGAGAGAGGGGAATCGTTGTCGCTCTGCAGGTAGAATAACAACTACTCTTCCCTTTCCTTCCTTAATTATCCGATCAAAACGTGCATCCATCAGCGACGCTTGAGATCCAACCCCTTCCGATCTTCCTTCTCGCCAATTATTTCTGCGCGCGAGTCGTCTCGCCATTTAAAACATGGGGGCGGGGTTGGCAGCGGGGTGTGTGGGGTGGGGGGGGTGTGGGGGGGAATAGAGCTGTTGTCGGCAGAGTGTTCCAGTCCACGGTACTTCCTGTCAAGCTGTGGCCGTTAAACGTTGACTATCCGCGCTCGGATTAACGAGAGCCGCCCAGCAGCTGTCTCCAAAATCATAACGGTGGCGGTGACGAGTGTACCCTTTGCGGGAACCTTGCGGTAACTCCGCTGCCGTATCCCGGCTACGGCCACGGCGCCGGTGGTGAAACAGATGTACATTTATACGACAATACAGCAGGAAGACAAAACAACAAGCGACAAACTGGGCCGTTTGAAGTGAGGAACACAAGGGGAGGTAATCCTGGATGTGTGTGTGCGTGTGTGTGTGTGTGTGTGTGTGTGTGTGTGTGTACTGTCTGTCATCAGAGTGAGGCGGAGGGCTGAGACTGTAGATGTGTTGAGCGTATCATCGGGGGCGAACTAACTACACGGGAAAAAAAGGCGAAGGCAGAAGCAGAAGCCCAAGCGCTGAAACGCGAGGCAACAAACAAACGGCGGCGGCGGATAAAATGCTCCCCCGAAAGTTTCAATCGGTGCGACACCCGGGAAACAACGAGCCGGCGTGTGTGGGAACAAAATCAACGCCCCCCCCCCCCATGCGATGTAGGCAACACCCATCACACATCTGTCACACACACACACACACACACACACACACACACACACCGGTTGCTTCGATTGCCGTCATCGCCGGGGCCGCCTTTCCTCCGCGTCGCCTATCTGCGCCACGGCTTTCTGGGGAAGTGAGTCACGTGATCCTCTCCCCGCCGCCACACTGTGCTGTTAATGATGAGTACGGCGAAGGGAAGGGAAGAAGAATTATTGAGGGGCGTCAGGGTGGGGGGTGGAGGGGTGGTTGTTCACACAGCGGATGATCTCCACCATAATCTGCTTCTGCCTTGTTTCATGTCCTGCGTGACGGCAGCAGAGCAGTAGCGGCTGCCTCCTTAATACACCAGCGAAACCATTAGCAGCAGCCCGCCAGAATCCTTTGGTGTGTTGACAGGGAGAGAGAAGAGAGAGAGAGAGGAGAGAGAGAGAGAGAGAGAGAGAGGGGGTGGGGGGGAAGCAAGTGAGAATTGTAATGAAGCCGTATTAACTATGGGTAATTTGGTTGTTCTTCAGCTTGAGTTTCTCTTTGAGCCGCTAGTTGTGTTTTTTTTGCTGTATTTGCATCGGTTCTCTGCTCAGGAAGTAGTCTTGCTTCTTAAACAAAGGTGTGTGTGTGTGTGTGGGGGGGGGGCGATGGGTATGTTAAGCGTGCGTGTTGGGCTGGGGGGAGGGGGGGGGGGGAGGGGCGGGGGGTGAAAGGGTGAGGAAATCGATTTCACCGTCCTCCCCGGTTTGGCCTTGCCATGGTACAGCTTTGTGTCAATGCACAGGCGTGGGTTTGCTGAACCTCGCCTCTGTGTGCACACGTGTGTGTCTGTGGTCTGTGTGTGTGTGTCTGTGTGTGTGTGCGTGTCTGCATACTTTCAACAACCTCACAGTGAAGGACCGAGGAGAAAATAAAACCCACCCTGGCTTTGTGAGGCTCGTCAAATTGATTATACCAACATTGATAATACACACAATACATACATACATACATACATACATGCAAATACATATACTACAGCCTGGATACTTATACACAATCAGTAGTACCACAGGGTGCATTTCAATGTAACAACAACATGATTATAATCACACAATGCACGAGTGAAAACATTTAATTCACTCCATTTTTTTGTATGTATTCATCTGCATTTAATACATGAATGTATCTGAACATCAGGAACTATGACGTTTCATCTCATGGCGTATATACTCTGTGTGCGAACACGGAGGTGCTCTGATAGACTCAATGGGGATACAGAAGAGAGGTCAAAGGGCAAAGGTCGCCCAGTGAGCGTGGTCAACGTGTGTCCATTGTAACCGCTCCGAGCAGCCTCTCCACGGAGGGAATGCGTCATCTACTTTCCTCTTCCTTTTCGGCCCGATTCCCTCCGTCTTCCGCGAAGATATCGCTGACCGTTGGTGTTTTTTCTCTCTCCCTCTCTCTCTCTGTAATAATAGCGCCGCTGTGAGCGTGACAAGATGTATCCGTCCCCTCACACCCATTCATCCTCCCTTCCGTCCGTGACTGTATGCACCCCATTCAATGTAAATGACAACTCAATGTCCACAGTGTTACAAAGGGCCACAGAGAGAGGGAGAGAGAGTGAGAGAGAGAGAGAGAGAGAGAGAGAGAGAGAGAGAGAGAGAGAGAGAGAGAGCTATGGAACAAAAGTGTAAGAGACTCGTTGGCTCGGCGAGTGCTAAGCGGCCGTGCCATCTGTGAGGGACGAGTAAACAGGAAGGGGCCACACAATGAAATGATAAGGATCTCTCTCTCTCTCTCTCTCTCTCTCTCTCTCTCCCTCTCTCTCTCGCTCTCCCTCTTTCTCTGTCCTCTTGTGATTAATGGCAGTGATATCTGTCAAGCGGTTTCACCATATTTAACACTGCGACGGCAGTTTGCAGCCGTCGAGAGCGGAGAGATGGAGTCAAGGGAGACGCAGGGGGATAAAGAGAGGGAGAGAGAGGTAGGGAGAGAGAGAGAGAGAGAGAGAGAGAGAGAGAGAGAGAGGAAGAGTGAAAAGGACAGGAAGAGAGGGGAGGAGGGGGGGGGGGGGGAGTCGGAATCCAATTTTGACACTGTGACTATTGTTATGCCTGCATAATGTACAACTCTGTGTGTAAATAAAATAATACAAAACACGCGCACACACACACGCACGCACACAAATACACTAACAAGGCCATTTGAAACAATTGCAGCCAAAACAAAATTCTGTGCAAATTCCCCCCAAAGTGGAGTTGGGCGTGTGCGATGCGATGGGGGACCTCTCATTGGCCCGGCTGGCTTCCGGAAGATTCCAGGTCAGCCGCTGAATTGCCTGGTGGTGTCAATTAAAGGAGCAGCCTTCTTAACGGGGCCATCGTAGTGCGACGCTGTCCCCGCCCCCCCCCCCCCCCCCCCCAACGCCCCCCCCCATGCTCCTCCTTTGTGACATGAGTCGGGTAAATAAATAGCGAAACGAGGGAGCACGAGGCGCCAGGCGGGATCCCAGGGCACCCATTATGCGAGGGACAGGAGGAAATTATGCCCACAACAAATTGCTAATGATGATCCAGTGATGTCTTGTTGGGCCGCATTGTTTTCCCCTCAGATCCCTTTTGTGTCGGCGCCGCGGCCGCCGTTTAACGAGAGACAAGAAAGCACACGAGCGTTTTTTGTCCTCCTTTTATTCTTCTTCTTCTTCTTCTTCTTCTTCTTCTTCCCTGTCATCCGCCCCCCCCCCGCCCCCTTGCTTTGCCTTCTCCATGGCTTCTCCTCCTTTGCTGTCTCAGTAGCACCGTGTGCGTTATTAACTTCATGTATCTTCCTCCATGTCTCGCGACGCCAGCGATGGGTAGAATAGCTGAGAACTGAAGTCAAATTGAAAGTTGACGTAAAAATAACTACTTGAGTTAAGAATACAAAAGTATTTAAAGAAGAAATGATCATGGACTCGAGTTGCGCGAAACATAAGAACTATATATATATAGATATACTGTATATATATGAGAGACACCTTTACCATATCCACGTTTTATTTAATGTGGATATGGTAAAGGTAAAGAAGAAAGGTGAAGAAGAGAACATACACCTGTGTTTATTTTTTATTACATCAAAATCATGTGATAACCTGCCACACATACACCAGGGTCTATAATCTCTCAACTGTGATCACAAAATGTTGCATCCATCTTCAATGAATCCGCATTAAATTACATGATTTGCTTGTTGTCTCCTACGTATATTATATTTACGATTTGGCGAATACATCAGCAAATCGTGTGCATGTGACCATGATTCTTTATTATTAGGCGTTATTCCGGGTCATTTTCAGGCGTGGCCATGGTAACCGGAGCGCCAGGAGACACTGGAAGCAGCTGACCACCTGCCTCTTAACCACGAAATAATAAGTACAAATACAAATAAAAGTAGCACGATAAATATACCAAATATAATGGGGGAAAAGTATGCAAAAAAAATCTAAAACGTATATATCGCATTAAAACTACTACTACTCGTACAAGTAACAATTGACTTCAGTAAATGTAAAAGAGTAAATAGTAAACACGCTACTAGCCACCGCTGCCTGCCAGTCTGAGGGTCTTGATTTGGCACCGGAGAACGCGGCAGAGTGGGCCGGCCCAGCGGGGGGGTGGGTGAGCCCGCGGCGCATCTCACAGATGTGGCGGCTTTCATGCGACAGTTAACTTTCTCCTAATTAAAGTCCCGAGTCTAATTATCCAGCAACCTATCTGATATTTGTGAGACGGCGGCGCCGGGCTCCGGGAGTGGAGCCCATCAAACATCCGATGATGGATGATTGGGTGGGTGGTTGGTGGTGGGTGGGTGTGTGGTTTGGTGGGCGGTTTGGGTGGGCGGTTTGGGTGGGTGGGTGGGTGTGTGGTTTGGGTGGGCGGTTTGGGTGGGTGGGTGGGTGGGTGATGGGGTATTTTTTTTGGAAGGCGCACACAGGCCTGCCTGGTGCCCCGTGTGGGCTACGGGCTCACCTGGGTGTGGGGGTCTGTGAATGCCAAATGGCAGGGCCTGGTCTCATTTGCCAAGACGCTGGCCTTGAATGCGAATGTGTAATTATGAAACAAGGAGGGGGGTGGGATGGGTGGGGAGGGGGGGGGGTGGTTAAAAGGGAAAAAAAAAAACATAATTAGCAAGGCAACTCCAAGCACAAGAAATGGAAATTAGCGGTAGTGTGATAAATGAGCCTGTGCATATATTACACTAGACCAACACCCTTGAGGCCACATGTTAGCGCTCTTGGACATGCACTGGCGTCTATTTAAATAAAACCGTTCCCCCTCCCCGCTTATTATGTGGACCCACAAAAGAAATGTCTGCTCCAGTCGCACTTCCTTTACAACAACTCACAGCCTCCGCCCTGTCGACTGGGTGCGGTGTCTTTGTTTGCCGCCGTCGCCGTCGCCGCCGCCGACAAAAGAGGCAGCGGCGGCAGCCATGATGTCCCAACCAGCTCCACCACTGCGCCGAGGCGTGTGCAGAACGCCGTCAGCCCGCCTCCGTGGATCCACATAATCAGTCGATACCACCCCCACACCCCCCACCCCCCCCCCCCCCCACACACACACACACACACACACACACCCAAGTTCTATTTTGCGTTGATTAGAGCGACCAATTTCTCCCTCGCTATTTTCTTTGGCACGATAAACAAACGCGAAATTAGAACCAGTTGAGGTACGCTGTTGTGTGTGTGCATGTGTGTGCGTGTGTATGTGTGTGCGTGTGTGTCTGGAGAGAAAATTTGCATCAAAATAATACAGTGCGCTTGCAAACAAGCCAAAATCAGATAGCAGGTGACAAAAGCTGGCATTTGCAAATTAAAAGGCATGATGTAAATGTATTTAGTCATTAAGCTCTGGTCGCCGCTCCGAGGGCAGAATCGGTGGGGGTGGTGGGGGTGGAGGAGGTAGAGGAGGTGGAGGTTGTGGAGGCGGAGGAGGTGGTGTTGGTGGTGGGTGGAGGGGGAGGTGGTGGTGGAGGCGGAGGTGGAGGTGGAGGTGGTGGGGGCTCACGCCGCTGGTTTTGATGAGTCTTATCCACGGTGATTATTCACACTTGTCCTTCTGCTTAAATTAGAGTGCGAGTGCTGCAGCCCGGTTAAAGCCAAATACTTGAATGGCTGGTGAACTCTCACCTCCGCGCGCGCATCCATTTCACTTCTCCAATGAAAGCCAAGCCACTTCTTCTTCTTCTTCTTCTTCTTCTTCTTCTTGAAAAGTGCGGCTATTTCATACTCATTTCTTGTGGAGGTTCTTGAGCCAGGGACACCTGCTATGCCAGTATACACACAGGGTGCTTGAGCTGGTCTCAACACAGAAGACACCGGCCCGCACGACAGATCGCTGTTGGTTAATCGCTGTTTGTTTGTTTTTGTTGTTTTTTTCCAACTGAAATTCATGTCAAGGTTTTGTTATTTTTTCCCTCCCTCTCAAATTCTCCCGGTGATTCATGTTAATTTGGGCCATTGGATGACTCTCGCCGTTAGATACGCGTTGATAATCGCGCGCACATTCTCACGCGTAACCTCAATTCAAATCTTAAACGTACAAATGTACACGCGCGGATCACGAAGTCGAAGAATTCACATGTAGCATTTAGGACAATGAGCGAACCGTCGAGTGGGATACGTGCGGTATGTGGCCATACAGACGGGAGCACCGTGGGTTATTTAACACGGAAGCGTATTTATTTTTCAATGGTATACATTGAATATATGAATGCTGATACTTTCTTTTGCTACGGCGTGAATGGAATGCTGATACCGACATTCCTGGTCTCCCGCCGGATCACTACAGCGTGCAGCTCTGAGTAAACGCTAACCATACACGCGCGCTACGGTCGCTACGTTTACAAAGCAAAGTTGTCCTTGGTTGGGTTTTTCCTGTGGCCTCAGCCATTCCATTAGCATTATTGACCGGCCGCAACATTGTTGATGAGTGGTATTTCTGTGCCAGAAACACACAGGAGGCAGTGATTTAATTATGCAATTAGTGCCGTGGATGATTAAATGGGCTTAATTAATAGCGGCAGATTGGAAATTTGGCTGCGGTCGAAAATGTTTAGCTTACTGACGAGCTTGTAGGGATCTTCCAATAATTGGTCGGCGCTCTTTTGTCTCGTCAAAGGCGTTATTATTAGTCGTATTAATATTATGACTTCTACTACTACTAGTACTACTACTGCGTGAGTCTCCAATCCCCACGCAGGAGTACTGCATTTGGTTGGCTCATACGATACACATTTCAAGTAGATTCTATTTTTCAGCGTAGCTCTTCATAACGGCGTCCACATTAAAAACTGGGCTGGAAGCGTCACCGGCTAAGGAGCCTTCTCAGCGGAACATTGGATAAGGCGATCCATCGCCATGAAAACAACAAAAGAAAACGACACAAACACATTGTGCCCTTGTTACGTCTCACATCTGCGGCTCAGCTGTTGGAATGAGAGGGATTTCACACTTCATGCCTACTCTGGAGTCATTACATTATTGTGTATCCAGCCTCGTTCTCCCGGTGTGGGGGGGGGGGGGGGGGGTGCTGCTAGCTCGTCCAGACAGCATATTTCGCAGGTTGTCGAAGGGAATCATGGAGAGAGGGGGGGGGAGGGGGATTTGTTATATTTAGTGGATTAGTTCGGCTCTGAGCTCTTCTAACACACTATATTGTGCACGCCTTCTGCACGAATATTTGACTGACGGCAGCGCAAAGTCCGGGGGGGGAAAAAGCAAACGCGACTTATTTTTGCGTCCCACGCGGTAAAAACAGGTCCGATGGCGTCTCCTGGCTCGGCCCCCGGCCTCAGTGCGGCGGGCACATGGCCGCTAGATCAGCTTACAGGTGCCTTTGTGACTTGGGGAGGGGGGGGTGGGGTGGGGTGGGGGGTGGGGGAGGCGGGGGATAGTGGCGCACGCACAATCACTGGAGGATGTTGTCCTCCTGAGTCGAGCGCTTCTCGTACGGTGAGTGCATATTGTTTGCAGCACTTGACACGGGAGCGGCAGCCAAAGAGAGAGAAGAGAGAAGGAGAGAGAGAGTGAGAGTCAAAGTGAGAGTGTGTGTGTGTGTGAGAGAGAGAGAGAGAGAGAGAGAGAGAGGAGAGCGAGAGAGAAGCATGACGTCTTGCGCGTGGAGGGAGGTGACCCCTGTCCGCTGGGGTGGCTCCTCAGTGTAGCCCAATTGCCACCGGTGTAAACTAAAGCCACGCATGTTTATTCACTATAGATATATCTTCCTCGCGCCTGGAGTGCTACTTAGCTACGTAGCTGTCTGTGCCAGTAGGTGTCCTAGAGCTGTAGGCTACTATATCCTAGACAAACAGAATTAACAGACAACGAGACAAGCATCCTATGACATTTTTGTCATATTTTGGTTAATAAATACTGACAATATAATATAATACAGTATAATAGGGATTATTTAGCATTTTAACGGCAAAAGACCTCTGACCACCCCTCCCGGCTTGGAGGGGTTAAACAAATGGCCGCGGCAAATGGCTATGATCAGCGCTGTGACCGCTGACGGCCTGCTTGTGTACTGTGCGCCACCCTCACCTCCTCCCACCTCGCTGTCCTCCCCTCTC